>JAQBSW010008756.1:0-32370 GCA_029291075.1 Eudiplozoon nipponicum
AGAAAATAGTCAAAATGTTGATATAATTGATAATTTAAATGAGCACTCTAATGAGATTTAATTTTTTTCAACAAAATAAAACAACTAAATATTAAATACATACGAGATATAATTGTTGGAGGTAATTATCCTGATATCGGTGATTTACACTGCTCATGCAAAACTAGAGTTGGCGGAATAGGAACACAGTTTAGTCCAGATATTAGGTTAATTGGCCATTTCAATTATAACGAGTCATGCTAATCGAAGTGTATATATAAGTGCATTTATCTTATTTAATAATTTTAATAGCCTCATCACACAAGAAGCGTGTATCCGCGGAAGAACATTCGTCATCCCGTCTCTGTCACACATCAACCGGGACAATTAGCAGCGGGGATTCACCAGCAGTTGAGGACATTGCCAGTGGTCGCCAAACAACCAGTTCCTCATCTCGCACATCTACTATGATGTCAATGTCGAATTCGGTAACTGGAGGACTCAAACGTTTGGCTAGCCTCCGCTATAAAGGTGGTAGTTCAACTTCTGGGTCAAGTGGAATCGCTGTTAAAAAGCACTCTCATCAACAAAGCGGTAGTGCTGCTGTGGTCGCATTAGAAGGCGAAGTAACCGGAATTGCCAACAAGCATAAAGAAGACACGCTAGTCGTTTCTAGCCCCAGTCCTCAAAGTGTACAAGTAGATCCTAACGTTGCCACTACATCCCGAAATGCTTTAAGTAGCCATTCACAAACTGTCACCTCAGCTCATCCACCAATAGGTAAATGAAATTCTAATATATGTTAACAAATTTCAAAGCGTTTTGAACTCCCTGTCAATTATCAATGGGTTCATTGAAGTGGAACAGACAAACTTACATTATACATTTCATGAATGGCTGCGCATTACGAGCTCCACCTTTTGAATCACCGCGATTTGCATTCGCGGATTGTCGCTTTGCCCTATCAGTTTTGTAAAGATCCGTTTGGTTCCCGTTTCCCAGTTCGCATCGGGTTTGTATTCTTATTGCCTGGGTGCGGATTCTTCCCTTTCTTCCAAAGGTTTCCACACCGTTCACACTAACCACTGGAAATTTCGGTATTATCTAATCTTTGTTGACTGGCGACGTATCGGAACGTTATTTCCCGTTCCATCGTCAGGCCTCTAATCACACACACACACAGTCAAAATGCTTACAATAACTGATTTAAGCAAATTAGTAGTGAAAGGATTCAAATCGCGCATTAAATTTTATTACTACTATTAAAGTGAATCGTGCCGTGCCTTAAGGTTATCGCTTACTTATTTGTAGTATTCATTTGAAAAAGCATAAGCGTAAGTTATTACAATACATAGAAGTATCGTATGTTTAATCATCAAGATTTTTTACATCTTTTCTGCTAAATTGTGTACAATCAAAGTAAATCTGCAGCCATTATTTAACAGCATTATTGCGCAACAATTTGGTTATAAGGGAAGCCATTACTTGTTTACAGTTTTCAGCAGTACACCCTATTCATTCACGACTTTGTTAGTCATTCCAGAAACATTTCTTAGAACTTGTACTCATTTTTTGCCATTTATTTTTTATATCATCATAAATATTACTGTAAGCATGATCGCCAGAGTGAAAGTGAGTTTTTAATTCACATTGCATAATCTTTAATACAATTCGATTTGCCCTTATATTGAAATAAATAAATTATATATATATATATATATATATATATATATATATATATATATATATATATATATATATATATATTAATAGGCAGGGAAGCATAATGACAAAGTTTATGATTCATCCATACAAAAGCCAAAAATGACTAATGTTTCACTGCCATATAACCATAAGAAGCGAAAAAAGGAAACATGAAAAGTTTTATAAATGACATCAAAAATAATAATTTAGGCACACAAATTATTAGTTAGATTTACCAGAGAGACGGAGAGAGAGAGAGAGAGTACCTAGTTACTATGAGTATATTTATATACACACATATATGTATATATATGGCACCGTCAGGAAAATCAGCTATTTCCGATCATATATTGGCAACGGGGCACCCAGTCAATTCGACCAATTTCACAATTCTACATAAAGCAAAATCAGAAAATTTATTATTTATTTATGAAGCTCTTTATATAAAACAACAAAACCCTGACCTTTATATTCAAAAGCTTCATCTTCATGATATTCTAATCGACTGGCCAAGAATAACAAAATTCAACAACAATCTACTAGTATCCAGTCAAGACCAAACAGGCCCTCGACTAAAATCAACAAAAATTCAATTGGATTGTCAACAAACTAAAGTGGAAATAACAGAGACGCATACGGTGACAGAAGTTTCCAAACAATTTCAGCGTTCAACACTGCAATCCACACTGGCGCTGTTACCACGTGCAATATACAAATTTGCGCAACAAGGTGAAACGATCAACTTCACTGGGGAAAAAAGCACTCGTACATGTAACAGCGAACAATGTGCACAAATGGTTAATTCTCAAGCCATCAAAACAATAATGACCAGATCTCAGACATCAATTTGCAATACTGCGAGAATGACCTTTACATGCAAACACGCACACACACAAACACAAACGCATACACACTTACCAACCAGCCAAAACAAGAAACAGAAAAGCGAGTCAGATTTGTTACCACTAGCATAATCAATGAAAACCCAGAATGCATATAAATGTATGATTGTATAGCGATGATTGGTATTCACGAAATAAATGGCTTTTATCTACTTTGTTATTAATGTGCCTTTTCTTCCTAATTAGAAATATATATATATATATATATATATACCTAATTAAATTACGATGGTCATTTCGAACCAAAGCAATGCTAAACAGGCTTCGATTGACGTAAAGACCGAAATAAATGGCCTTTATCAACTTTGATATATATAAATATATATATATATATATATATATATATATATATATAAATATATATATATATATATAAATCACAGAAGACAGGCAAACTAAACAATGACACAATATCATTTCGGCCCAGAAAACTATAAGGCAAGACAATATCAGCAATACAGCTCCATTACCGTTTTTACTGTATCGCGTCATAAACGAAGTAAAACCTCGCAGCTAACTCTGCCCTACTAAGAAAGTTACAAAAATGATTCTACTATAAATCGGCAACAAAATCGCTACTCAGCTCGATTTCATGTCATATCGCGCAGGGTTTCAAACAAATAATTATGATGCACACGTGGACCCCATCCTATAAGATGAGTGACTCTTATACTACCCAAATTGGATGTAAGTGACTTGGGAGTCTAATCAGCGTTGGTAAAACCATGGCGAAAAGTGACAAAATTTTCCGATAAATCAAAACCAATATAACAGCACGTAATACTTAGACACTCTACTGTTTAGAAAAAAAATCAAAAGGTTAGTCGCAATCTGCGTTCTTTTCTTTTTAAGTAGCAATTACATTAACTGTGTGATCACGCCATGGTTACATTTTTTATGAATAGAATCACCCAATCAATACGAAAAGAATTAAGTTTAATGACATGTGATCAATTTGCAAACCGAGGTGATAATTTTATTTCTTTTCGGCTCTTCTGTTAATGCCACCTAATTGCACGTCAGTTCAAGCAAAGAAACTAATGACTTTATTTATAACCACAGGGATTGCTGGAAATGTGTCTATAATATATATATATATATATATATATATATATATATATATATATATATATGCTAATCAGCACGACAGCAATCACAGACTACACGCTAAGTGAAAACATTCATTTTAATTAAGTTGATAGATTTTCAATAAACGCCAAAAGCATTTATCAAAGGGCGACCTAGTGCTCCTTTACAGTCCACATATAACCATTTACGACTTATGGTTATATGGCAGTGAAACATTAGTCAATTTTGGCTTTTGTATGGTCCTGCATTATGATGATGACGATGATGATGATGATGATTATTATTATTATGATGATGATGGTCGCACAACAAAGAATATCATCGTTAGTTGCATCTTTGAATGCACACACATGTTTATTCGTTTATTTATATAGTACAATTTATCGTATTTTACCTTACATTCTTCATTGAAGTCTTGAGTGGATTTATTTCCTCTAAATTTGAGCTTTTCTATAGACTCACGTTTACATTATTTATTTCGAACATTAGATCGTAGATGACAATAATTTCGAAGGTACAAAGTGTGATCAACTAAAAATACCTGTCTACAAAATTCATTGACTTAGTCAATTTTATCATCTATCTTTCTATTAGATACAATTCTTTAAATCAAGTATGCGAACTTGAAGTAAACAACAATCCAATTCTATTTAACAAGTCGTCGAACAAAATAACAAAGCTTCCGCTAATCGCAACGCACTGACGCGTTTCGACCTTCCATGATTATCATCAGAGTATGACGGCAAACTGGCCTCAAGCTCGCAAACTTGATTTAAAGCATTGTTACCACCACCCGCGCAATCATTTATTGTTAAATTGTATTGCTTATATATGTATATGTGGCGGAAGCTACAAACAGTTAATGTTCGTGACTGCATAGAAATTGTGCAGCCGACATTTCCGGTCAAGTTCAATGTATGTGAGACTGCTAGAGGTGAGAGACGCATATCTAAATTTCATTTCCATATATATTCAATGCGTTTTGATCCTATATAGTCAGTTTTCCGTCGTATTCTGATGAAGATCATGGAAGGTCGAAAGGCGTCAGTGTGTTGCGGCTGGGGGTAGTTTTGCTATGTTGTTCGACGACTGGTTAAATACAATGGATTTGTGTTTACTTCAAGCTCGCAAACTTGATTTAAAGAATTGTTACCACCACTCGCGCAATCAGTTATTGTTAAATTCTATAAGATACAGTCTGTCCCCAATAATTTCATTTTTCTTTTAAATAATATATAATTTCAGTATCCAACTTTGTAGAAGCTGCATTAAGATGTAAACAATTGACGAAACGAACCTTCATACGCCACACTAGCTCCGCAGTAAACTAAATATTCTCAGTTAGCTGGAAAAATAACCTATACCTTGGGATGAAATATCAAATAGCTCCTTCTCAGTTTCCAAAAAAAAATAATGTTAGCATCCTCAATGATAACCGGGACTACATCCTCAAGTAGCACGCCCCACCTAACTCACACTAGCCTGATGCTAACCATTTAGTAAAGACTCTTATAACAACATATCATGTATTTAATTCATTATCAATCTAGAATTGATTAAAGCACTCGGAGCCTGCAGAAGATTTATGGATAATTTACTGCAACTTCCATTTATAGCATCCTGCCTGAATAAAAAATCTTAAGGTTGTCAAAATTAGCAATAATTTAATCCCATGTTTATTCAATCTTAAATGAAAATTGGTTGGGCGGGCGGGCGGTGACAACAATTAGTTCAATCAGGGTTGCCATCTTCATATAAACACCTAACCCATTAGGTACATATATTTGTTAGTATAAACCAAAATTTTGCGTAGTGTGTAAAGCCAATTCATCCAGTAGGCCGGTTACATCCTTGATAGGAACTTCATCACCTACTGTCCTTAAATAATCTGGTATATTCCTTCTATATGTGTATGGTTTTTTGTTCGCTTTAGGCGATACCAACAGAAATGGAAATAGCGCTCGAGTTGAATTAAGCACGAAGAGACACATCAACGTCATCTCACAGGCCAGACAACATTTTTCCACTTTAACTCATAATGAAAATGAAAAGCATACTACAGGCCACTCAACCGCAAGCTCTTCACGAACAGAGAGGATGAATTCAACTCCAACGACGACAATAACAACGCCGTCTACAAGTCCAGCGTCCCAAAAGCCCCAGCCCAGCTTATCTCCAGCACCACTCATTTCCAGCATTCACGATGGCGGGTCTCCACTAAATACATCGAGACGTAAGGCCAATGAGTTTAAGCCTCGTGTCAGCTTAACTCCAGTACCACGTAAATCGTCCGACAGAGGACTGCTTGTACAATCATCTTCAAATATACCTGTGGGAACATATCAGAATGGGTCCGATGTACAAGTAAGCAGTACGACAGACGTCAGATTACCCAATCAACTCCGCGATGACAACAACCACGATAGTATGAATATTCGTCAAGATAACAATAAAATTAAACCGGTTAACCTTACTGACAAAAGTCAAGGAAATGGCAATGTGATAAAGACAAATGAAACTTTATCGTATGTTAAAACGCCAGAAGTTACCAATCTATCTTTGAGTCCCTCTAACGCTGCAATTCCCTGTATGAGCAATGCAAATATTTCAACTTCTGTAAAAACTGTTGCAGTTTCTTCTAATACTGCCAGCACAAACGTTACTCCTTCGTCAGCAAGCAAAACGGTTTCTATGACATCGAATAGCAATATCAGTCAAACATCTATGATTGGACAGGTAACTAATAAAAAAATGCAAATTGACAGCTGTGGCTATCAAAGTCATGATGTAGGTCACAAAAATAACATTTTTTTACTTTGGTAAACTGTTTTATTCAAGCGTATCGTTTGTATACGGCTTTCAAAATTGCATTCGTCTAACTGAAGTAAGATTCAAGAATAGGCACTGCGAGATGGCAAATCAAAATCAAGTTACTCACTATCATTTATTTTTTATAGAATCAGGTTTTTATAGGGTGTGATCCCAATACTCACTCCCGTTTTTCAAAATATTGCGTAATAGGGACAAAAGGCAAATTGACGCACATTCCTTGTAGTTTTCTGTAGTAATGGCGCGTGCCTTTTAAGTGTTGGAATGCGATTTCTTCTTACTGAATATGATGTGCTTTAAATTTAAATTAACGTCTGAGATCAGATTTTTTTTTACTGTGGCAAAACAGGCTTTGGCTTTGTATTGCACTTTTCCTCTTATTTGGCAAATGATTTATATGCCGTATTGAAGTGTTCCTTTGATAAAACTGCTTGGTTGGTATAAAGTTTCTCTGTGTGTTTATTGTTAAAAGGATTCCAACGACGGTTGCAAACTTAATCATGGCCTAAACTAAATACCACTATTACACGAGATAAATACCAATAAACCGATGCTTATGATAGAAATGTTAGTAAAGGCATATCATAATGACGATTATTCGAAAATTAATCGCGTTTGATTGTCTTCTGAACAAAGAACTATGATGAATATATAACAGTTAAATACTGTTTGTTGCGGAGAACTAATATATATGCAAGTATGTATTAGGTGTTACGAACCTAGTAACAAATTAGTTCAGTTGTGACCAGAAGGATAAACCAAAGGCAGCATGAACGGAAAGTATAAACCCATGCACATTCGTTTCGTGCTTACTGGCGACTCATCAGTAGGAGCCGGTATTACGCCCTTTAACTACTATATATTTGGGTGAAGAATGTGGGGTAATAGGACGGTACAATCTCCTAGACGAATGTGTAAGCCTGCATTAGTGAAGCTAACATCATATAAAGTCTTCAACAATGCGACTTCAACGCTAACTCACACTATTTAATATACATACCGAGTCTGAAAAGGATACTAACACTATCGCTATTGTGTCTGCTTCGGAATCTGGTGCTCTAACCACCGAGCCACTTTGCCGCACACTACACGCAATTTTCAGTTATATACTAACTGTTGTTTCTTGGTTAACCTTTTTTTAGGCAGAACCTATATTGCAACCATTTAGCTCCAAAGTTTCAACTAACCATCCCCAATCTGTCATTATCTAACTGAAACAACTTTACATAGGGAAGTGGTATTGAAATGAACATTTATATAATTGAACGAACATTAGTTGCGCGAGCGCTGATAACAACTACTTTTAACCAAGGTTGCGAACTTCATATGAACAGCTGACCCATTATGCACATACATTCGTCAGTATAAACTAGGTATTGTATAGTGTGCAGAAGGCAATTCATCCAGTATACCGGTTTCGTCCTTATTGGAAACTCATCATGTACTGGCCAGATTTCATGTATAAAATATTTTTCAATGACTACACTCCACGATATTGCGGTTAAAGAAACATTTCTTGACTTGGTTCACGAACGCGATTATCGATCTTCCCATATGGGGCTGCATTACATTACTGTAATAACATATGAATTGCCTATGAATTGCTTTGGCCACATGTGGTGTTAAATTTAAAATAATTTTGATATCCACAACGAACAAAGCATTATTTCTCTTCGTTTAAATTACATTTTGGAAATGAATAATTTTAAGTAACTTTTAATTAGATTCTGTTCAAATTCATGTTTTCGAATAGTCAAAATTTTCACTCTTTTATTTGAATTTTTAATATGCTGGGCCATCACACACTTTATCCTAATTTATTCAAGGCATTACTTGCCCGCGTCACTTTGGAAGTTTTGTGTAGCTTTTCGAGGTTTCTTCATTGAATTGTATCAAAAACGCAACTTTAGGTAGAAATAGCTCCCGTTTTAAATTGAGTTTTATTAAATAAAGATTAAAAAATGTACTACAGACTATTTCAAGATGAAAGATATTTCGATTTCTTATATTTAGTGCTACCTGGGAAATGCATAATCTAAAATTCTATTAATTCTAGATATAACTCGTATATTTAATCAAGCGCATTTTGTTAGACGAGTTATAGTGTACGTTGCTCTGTAGACTTGTAAAACATTAGTCTATGCTTAATACTATTTCTTAAAATGAAATCTACAAATTTTTACTATATTTTCTCTGTCTATAATCACTATTTTTACAAATTCCAATACGTTTTAGCAGGGGATTTATTGCCAGTTAAATTTCTCACCTAGTTAATTTAATTCGGTTACATAATGCAAACCGTTTACAGCCTTCCCAGTATATCTGATGAATTGTCTCATTCGGGTGCGTGGTTAGATCTGATCTATGACTATGTCCATATTTGCGGTCAGTTTTATGTTCCCCTCTACATTACTTTATTGGGCTCCTGGCTTCACCTGGTGGGTTGATGGATTCTATTTATTCTTTCTGATTTGGTATCTTAATATCCATAGTAAATGATTGCCTTAACATTGTTCTTATGTTGTATTTCGTTGCTAATATCGTAATCTTTTTATTCAATCCGGAATATTGTAGAACCAGAGATTTTGCTTATCTTCATTTGCCTTTTATAAATCCCTTAACTGTTTTTCCTACTATGTCTTTCCATTAAATCTACATAGTATCTCGTTTATGATTTTGTTCAATTAATTTTGTCGGATAACCACTTATTCTGAATATTTCTGTCAATTTCTTTAGTTCTTTGTCCCCATATTTTAAATCCACTATTTTAAGACTTTTTATTGTCATGGATTTTAGAACGCCTATTTCCATTCAAAACGGATGATTGGAGCAGAAATTCAGGAGGATACCCGAATAGGTATCTTTCCAATAAATATCTTTTTCTAATATCAGACCCATTTGTTTTAAATTACATCCATCAATGATAATTCTTCGTTTTTTTCTTTTTTCAATGTAAATTTTAACTTTCCTAGTTGATTAGCCAAACACATAAAATTCTCCAACTCCTTATCCTGAATTCTGAACATATACAATGAACCTAAGTGGATTACCTTGTTCATGAATCTATATTAAGCTATGAGGGAATTTATCCCTTTGTATTAATGAATTTACGAGCACTGAATTTAATTCCTCTAGCCCTATCATTTGATTGATTACAGTCTGAACCTCACCTTGTAACTTTACTGCTGAGTCCTTATATATTTTATTATAAACTTTCTATTTAATTTTACATACATTTATTACTATAATCCTTATTATTTATCCACACAGTTGCTCAAATTTTGTCTGCTTTGAGACATATGACATTAAAAGAAACAAATTCTATCTCATTCTTTTCAATTCAGAACTCGGCGAACATTTGTCCTCTCTATATTCTAACACCAATTTGGCAACATCCAATTCCAATTTCGTTTTATCTTTTTCTGGGAGGCATTAAGTGACCTTAACTGTCTCCGTAATTGTTCCATTCTTAAGTATATAATCCATGAGAACGGCCGTGTTCAATCCCTCGTTAAGTATTCTATTCTCATTATCCCTGAGATCCATTGACGGTAAAGTAATAACTCGTTTTGGCACAGCAGAATCGTTTGGAATATTTCTCGGAGGGTTTGAATTCCTATGTTTGCTAATTTCTTGTCATGTCTTGGTCTGAACATTTAAATTTCTTTATTCTTAGCCTTTTCAGTGAACTCTTCTATGCATTTAAACTCCTATGTATGTCATTTCAAAAGCAACACCGATCTTATCCGAGACTTTTCACTAATTAGTTCATATTTTCTTTTTTTATAAGTTATTTCATTAAATGTAGAGAAAGTACCTGTTTCAGAATACTTTTAACCTATCTAGCTGAAATTGTAATCGGAATCGAAAGCATTTAGTTACAAAATTAAATTTTAAATATAATTTCAAGAATGTGGTATTTTCTACTTGACTTACAATTTTTTTCTCGATTTGTATAGGTTAAACAATTTTAAGAATGTTGTAATGTATTTCAGTCCTAGATAGTCTTTGAGTCATGGTCTTCCATGTTAAGATAGATAAGATAACCCAATTCCACTCAGAAAAATATAAAATTAAATTTTAATTAGATGTTGTCAATGTTGCAAAAGCTTTTCCTATTTGAACTGCTTTTAATAAATATCTAAAACAATGCTTTAACGCATAAAAGTGGTTCGGCCGAAATTTCTAGCCAAACAGGTTGTACGCGAAATCATTATATTTGAGAGACGTAACGATGATTTTCTGTGCCTTGTGCAAATATAATACGGAAGGATTATCGTTAGTCAGATTTACATCTTATTCAGAGAATAATAACAAAATATTGAAACGCATAAGGAAAAGCGACAGGCGATGTTTAAGCTACAATGTCTGTTTTCCGTCGTGTTCAGATGATGACCCTAGGTCTATAAACGTCAGTACGTGTGACTGACGGTATTTTTGCTATGTTGTTCGATGACTGGTTAAATACAATTGGATTGGTGTTTACTTCAAGCTCGCAAACTTGATTTAAAGAATTGTTATCAACATTCACACAATCAATGATTGTTTAATTGTATTATATATATATATATATATATATATATATATATATATATATATATATGGTGAAAGCTAATGAAAGTTAATGTTCGTGAAATTGTGCAGCAGACTTTTCCAGTCAAGCAAAATGTATGGGAGACAACTAGCTGTGAGAGCCGCATATCTAATACTGCTTTTCGAATATATACATCGCAGTGTGATATTCGCTAGCCAGTTTGCCGTCGTACTCTGATGATGATCATGGAAGGTCGAAATGCGTCAGTACGTGTGACTGAGGGTAGCTTTGCTATGTTGTTTGACGACTGGCTAAATGAAATTGGATTGGTGTTAACTTCAATCTCGCAAACTTGATTTTAAAAAAGCCGTCTGACTGTAAATTAAAACGGGATATGATTTTTTATCTGGAGAAAGTAAACTTAATTTGAAGAATTATTTAATCATTGGTGCTTGATCTTGACCATTCTCCTACTGTTGGTATGGAATCCGCTTTTACTCAAAATTATTTTTTAAATAAACACGTTTAACTCAACATTATTTCAGCTAAGTCAAGAAAATTATTTTAAAACAACTATTAAAAAAGTCGATGCTTTACAAACACGTGAAATTGGCAAATCAACCTACCTGTTCTTATTCGTCGAAAACATGCCATTCGAATTTATTTAATTTAAAATAAAACAAATTTTATAACACAAAGACATTTTAAAATAAGTCTTAATTTTATTATGTTTAATCGGATTTATTTTTATTTTTAAGTTGAAAAGGCATATCCTCCTTCATTCATACAACTAAGTTAACTTTTTGTGAATAATTCATTATCCTGAAAATGAAGAAAATCACTAAGCTATTATATGAATTATTTTTCTATTGACATCGTAGATATAGAATCAATATTACTCTGCTATCAGTTAAATTAACAATGATTTATACGGCCAAATTCATCTGTAAAAAATTCGCCATTTGTACTTTACTGTTATCATTAGGCACCAACTCTACGACTCGTCGGCGCTGATGGCTCAGTTAGAACCGGTGTAATTCGGATACGTATGGTGAATACTGGCACAACGTCCAACGTAAACACAACTAGTGAGACCGAGTCCACCTCGACACCAACTATGCCTGGTAGTCCTAGAATATCTACAACTACGCAAATACGTAGAATAAGTCGCGGTGATGTTTTCCCAGGTAATTAAATAATGTTAACAATGCCAATTAAAATAGCATGATCGACATTTTCTTATTGCATTTTTATGCTTCTTATAACCACTCACATTATAGAGTTCTACAAACTATTACTGGTCTTCAAATAATCCAAAAAATTAAAATAAAACGAGTGGTCATAGTAGTTTTGGACTTCTTTAAGTACTACCTATAAGTCTATAATTTGCTATTTCTTCAAAGTCATCGTGCACAGCAATATATAAGTCATTAGTCAGTAAAATTTCATTGTCGTATGACCATAAGAAAAATTACAAAAATACAAGACAAACCAAATAATGTGATAATATTTTTTTTAAATTTATGTTAGGCAGACATAATATTAAAGAAGAGTGAATTATGAAAGGGAGGATCCAGTTATTATGAGTAGATTTACTTGGATAAAATATAGAATTGAATCGAGCTAAACATCGACACAACATCATTATGGCCAAGTCAGTTTTAGGGCAAGGCAAAATCGACAATATATCTTCATTGCCGTTTTTACTGTATCACGTTATAAACACAACCAAATCTCGCAACTAACCCAAAATAAAGTTACAAATATAATTCTAATAGAAATCTGTAAATAGATCGCCAATGAACTCGACGGGACTGCATATCACGGAAGGTTTCCAACCAAGCACTATGTTGCGCCCGTAGACCCCATCCTAGCAGACGAATGGGTCCTATACTACCCATTTGGGATGCAGTTGACTTCAACTGTTTCAGCATATAAAAACTGCCCACCTTGTTTCTCATGCCAATCTCGTTCTGTGTGAAAGAATAATGCTCTACTGGGCAATCGAATTAGGAGCATACGCAAAACGTGACTCAGCCAACACAGCTGATGGAGCTTAATTTGTTCTTCTCACGAGGAGCAATCGTTGGTAGATCAAAAATACGTCTACGGGTGTCAGCGTTTGCTATTCGTTGTTGGTAACCTACGTGTGCCATGCTTCTCAAACAACGGTGGTCGAATGCCTGTAAGCATCTAAAATCATAAGCTCTAATTGGCCAAGTCTCACTAGCGAATAATAAACCTGCACTTACAGATGAATTGTAAGCACGATATTTAAAGCAGAAGGAAAAATCCAATTTATTCATAAATGGCGAAGGTTATAGAAGGTTAATCCACCTTTTGCTATTCTCATGCTTACCTCATCAGACATATTGCCTGACTGTCAACTATGTCCAGATCTTCACTCTGCATCGCCGAGATGGTGCAAGTGGAAAGTGATCCTGTAAAAGTATAGATGGTGTGAATTTCATGCCAAAAGTCAGAACAACGATTGTTTATCTATTCAAGGTTTCCTGGGCAGAAACTTGATAATCGAATAATAATACTATATCGTCTGCATAGTCAAAATCAACTAATCTACCGCCCGAGTGAACTTTGGCACCTGCATTCTGAACGTATCGAAGAGTGCTGTTCATAATAGCGTTTATTACAAAATTAAACGAAATTGAGGCAATTGCCTAGCCTTGACAAACACCACTGCCGGTGGTAAAGTTGTGTGTTAATTCGTTGTAGACCTCAATGCGACCAGAAGTGATCATGTAGACAGCGCGTATGAAATTTACAGGTTTGGTGGCACATCAACTTTCGACAGAGTATCGAATAGTACATAGCGATTCACTGTGTTAAAGGCACCCTCAAAGTCTCAAAAGACGGCTATTGTGAGATGGAAATATACAGGTCACTGTTAAAATAGTTTTTTTCGGGTAAAATTATTATCCATGTAAGCACGTGCTGACGGGAATCCGGCATGTTCATCTCTAGTATTTCATTCACACAAAGTGCTAAGACGACGTGAGATAATCCAAACAAATATCTTAGATACGACTGGAGTCAAGCTTAAACTACGATGGTTAACACGTAAGTTACGATATAATTTTATGAAGGTAAGAACGATAGTTGACTCACTCCATGCAATTGGCATGATCTCGTCATTCCACATAGTAAGAAAAACGTTAGTCAACGCTCCAGAAATTATAACGCTACTATCCTTAAATAAGATGAGAAGCAAAGTATCGGAGGGTCTGCCGATTTGCGACGTTTGACAACTAGAATTGCATTCAGTATTCCGAACTCTGACAGTTGTTCGAGATTATAGTCCTACACTGTTAATACAGGTATATTCACTGCAATCGAAACTGACGAATTTATCCAAGGAACTTGATCTTTGGAGTGATCAGACCACTTATCAAGACGACTTATTTGATCAATGAATAGATGGCTAGTCTAAATGGATTTGGGATCGACTTCTGACTTCCGTTAATTTGTTGTCTTAGAATGCTACGAGTATTATTATAACCCGAAGTAGTTTCCAGAACCTCTATAGATTTTACGGAAGACCAATGATTAATTCTACGGGAGTCTAAAATCCCACGTACAGTAGTACCTACATTGTGCATAGTTGATCCCATTTCCATCCAAAGTCAATTTAAATTTTAGCCATCAAGACTAGTTGACATTCCTTTTAGAATACCGTCATATTTTTGTCTGAAAGACGGTTGTTCGTGTTCAGTTGCATCTTTTCGTGGAATTTTCTTATTCATTTTTCCGGAAAACTTGAGCGTAAATGATTTTGTACATACGTATATATCCTAATGTCTACACGTTCTGCGTTGTTCCTCATACGGTAAATCAGCACAATTTTGGTACAAAATAAAATTTATTGGTTAAGTTCAAATTAAACGTTTAATGTACAAAGGTTTCCGAATGGATGGATCAAAGTTGTGATCTTGATATACCCACCAATCTCATTTTATAAAGATTGTACAGCATAAACTAAGGATTTTACAAGTTAGCAAAAGGAATTCACCCACTTCACCGGTTTCGATTATTTTATGTAGTATATTTTATTTACGTGTGTATTTTGTGAATTTATGTGGATGAGTAATAACATGCGTTTGTCGACTGTTTTAAATAAAATATATTTATTCGTCTACAATGGTGTAACTTCCTATCTATAATCAACAAAATGCCTTGTTGATGAAAATGTGCATTTGTTTTTCTATAGAAGATGATTTGGCTAGTTTGTTTATGTTGATTTTGCATTTTTCAAATATGTCACTATTTAAGTATGTATTAGGTGTTGCGAACCTAGTAACAAATTATTTCAGTTGTGACCAGAAGGATAAACCAAAGGCAGCATGAACGGAAAGTATAATCTCATGCACATTCGTTTCGTGCTTACTGGCGACTCATTCAGTAGGAGCCGGTATTACGCCCTTTAACCACGATATATTTTAATCAAGAATGTCGGATAATAGGACGGTACAATCTCTTAGACGAATGTGTAAACCTGCAATAGTGAAGCTAACATCATATAAAGTCCACGACAATGCGACTTCAACGCTAACTCACACTATATAATATATATACCCAGTCTGTCACTATTTAATTCAATCAAGTTTACCATCTTGATATAAACACCTGTGCCATTATGTACATACATTTGCCAGTATAAACTTAATATTGTAAAGTTTTGGAAAAGGCAATTCATTCAGTAGACAGATTTCGTCCTTAATGGGAACTCTTCGCGTACTATTCAGAATTTGCTGTAGAAAGAGCTCAAACCAGAGCACGTCTGCTTCGGCATCCGGGGCTCTAACCACTGGCCACTCGGCCGTATACCACGCAGTTTTTTCAGTCACATATTTACTAACAAATGTTTCTTGGTTAGCCTTTCCTTTAGGTAGAGCCTATATGGCATCACTTTAGACCTAAAGTTCCCACTAACCATATCAATCTGTGCGGCCAGGTGTCTGTGGATACTACACCAGCATTCAGTGCAGACGTGCCCAGGTTCGAGCTGTCCGTGGCAAATTCTAGACAGTACGTGAAGAATTTCCAATAAGGAAGAAACCGGTCTACCATTTGAACTGCCTTTTCTTCACTATACAATAATTTGTTTATATTGACTAAAGTATGCCTACAATGGGTCAGGTGTTCACTTCAAAATCGTAACCTTGACTAAAGTAACTTTTATTACCGCCCGTGCGATCAATGCTCGTTCAAAAAACACTATGTTTTAGTTAAGCTACACTATTGGTTGCTAAAAAAGACCTTGTTTATTTGTATTCTAATCCAGCAGAATTTCGTACCTATTTACTTGGTGCACATATAAATTAGTACTTATCATATTTATTGCGAATATTTCGAAAGATATTGACATTTTTTCTGAGTTTACCTATAAAATGGCAGAGAAGTGTTTATAACAACGATTAATAGTTAGCAGAGGTAAATTAATATTAATTTTTCTATTTACAAGAGAGAACCTCTTTACAAATATTTGTTGCGTTATACAAAGGTTTGTACATTTCTGAATTTTGATTGGTCACAACATAAATCAGTTCAATAATTTTCATTATCTCATACTGTTAAAATAAAATTCAGTTATGTAAGACTAAAATTTGCACGATCAAAACTGGCAAATATTCGGAGTAGATGATTTAATTTACTAATACTGTTATTGCAGTGCATAACTGAGCTATTGATCTTTATTGTTTGTGTTTGTAACTGGCTAACACCATAAATTTACAGTCTTATCCATCATAAAAGTCAAAACAACAACTGTCCAGAAAACGCGCGCTTGTGAGTGTCCAATTTAATGAATAAAAAGATTTTTCTCCAAAAAAGTTAATGATTTACCATAAATGAACATTGTTCATATCTTTAAAAAACGGTCACTAGTAAAATTAACTGTCATGCTAAAAATACAGTTAAAAGTTTGTAAGAGAATATATTCCCTAAAAAATAATAAAATAAACTGTGCCTAAAAGAGAGCCATATTATATCGCCTGCTGCCAAAATTGACGTCGTCTAAATCTAGTCTAAAGCGAATTCGCGGACAGACACTTGTTTTTGTCTACTTCGTGTGCTATAAAATAATTTCTGTCATGCTAGTTTCCTCTTGATGCTGTCGTGCCAGCTGACGTTCTGCAATATGACGACTTTTGATTCAGATTAGCATTTCCTGTTATATTTGAGGTTCGAATACGAGACTCACATGCAGGCTTCAACGTATCAATAGATGATGGTTGGTGCCTCTCGTTGTAATAAGTGTAAAAATTTGTAACCTGGCTTATTTATTGGATGATTCCCGATACGCTTGGTTTCAAAATGGACTGTAGTACATAAGCAAGTAAATTGGCTTGTTTACAGGCGTTTAGTGAATTTTAATCGTAAGTTGGTATATAATGTTCTCTTGTAGCTTGCGGACGCAGACTACTTAAAATACGCTATTGTAAATGAATAAGTGGTTCCGTTGGTGGCTCATCGTCTATTTCCGAACCGCTCATTAAGTCTGCAGGTAGTTGCGGAATATGATCAAACGTAACTTGCGTAACTGATGCTGTCAAGTAAAACCAATGGAAGTCCAGTAAGCCAGTCAGATTGTTTGCGAGAAATATATATATCGCCACATTTCATTTACGATGTATGCGTTCCGCTATATCATTACATTTAGAGTTTGACGCTGGCATTCTTCGCAAAAAAGCTTCTAAAAATTGTAAATTCTTTTAGAAAATGCCAATTATGAAGTTTATATCTCGATCATAGACTACTATATTTGGTACACCGTCGTAAAGTCCATCCCCTCCTCAACGTGATACGACGGTGTCAACCATGTCTCGATGGCCGATCGTACATGGGCTAACGGGGCTATGGCGGTGGTGTCACCAGGGCGTGGTGGATTTCCGACCGGCAATCGGATCTCTTATAAAATACCACATGAGCCCGACGACGGCACCATGACTCGGCGTGTGTTCCCCGCCACAAAAGGGTTCAACAGCCACAGGATTACATGGACTCCTGGACAGTACCCCGTACTTCCGAATGGCGAATGAGCTCTCAACAGCCACCGGCAACCATGCAACTTACTGCTGCCTTGCAGACTGCGCTTGGATGTGCAAAGGCTAGAGGTGCGTCCTCGATCAAAAAGCCGAGTGGTGAGGGGACACCACTTGTACCAAATTCCCAAGAAACTCCATGAATATCAATGGAGCCGGCTTATCCTCCAAAAGGAGTCAGCCGCAGTAAGTATATTTGGTGCACCAAATCATGGCACTCTGTATATCAAGAACGCGTAGGTGATAATCTCTGCATCTTAGCTGGTTAGTGGTATTACCTCGAACCATCTTGCATGATGCTGAATTATTTTCAAGCAGTATCGGAAGCCTTGCGCTTCAAGAAGGGCAATGTTACCAGCGTGAATTAATCTAAAAATACGCGTTAGACAGTCTGACATGTCCAATTTAAGAATGTATAAGTCGGGAGACCTTGGACAATTGGTATGAACAACAATCTTTAACCCGTTTGGTAAGGTCGCATTAGACGATTGGCGAAAATAAATGTTATTCAAGCAATATTCTAATATAGTCTACACCAGGATGACTCAAATTTTGGCACTCGTCAAATACCGTGCGCCGTCAGTCTGATGGGAACCATATTTTTCTTACCACTTCTCCCTCAACGTTGTATGCAATTACTTCCAAACTGCCAAACGGCGAACTAATAAAACGGTCTGGAAATTTTCGTCCCCATTTTGTGAGTTCTGTCCGTATGTGCTTTGTCTAAACGTCGTGCCATAGCAACAGATTGTCCTACAAAAATTGTATGATTAACCAAAAATAAACTCTAGTTTTATTTTTTTTTTAATGACCAATAATGAGTTTCAATGAAGAACTTCCTTGGCCGGTGTTGTTGCGTTTTAATTTTAATGCGAAACTTGCTGTTGATGGATACTTGATAGCACTCGTAGGTCGATGAAATCTTGATTCCTTTATATTTTCAGGTGCAGAGATTGTGTTAACCATTGATTGATGGATTCTCATTCGTCCCGTCACTCTGAAGCCGTCCATAATTAGTTTTTCTGAAATTGTTCGTGAAACTATACTTTCCGATTTTTTTCCAAATTTTTGGGACTTTATTTTTGGTATAATCTTAAATTTTGTTAATCCTTCTACGTGTCAGTAAAGTTATTACATAAATCAAGACACCACGGATAGGCGTGTATTTTAATCCATATTGTTTGCTTATACTCATTCCATACATGTCAAATTAGGTTTCACTACACATGTGCATAGTTTGGTTTGTGTGTTGGAGGGATGTGACTATTTTACTGGATACATATGAGTAATGGAGAATAGGTATTAAGAACAAATATTGGAGCAGACAAGAAGAATACTTTAGGAAGTGTAATAAATATAAATAGATCTGTATTGAATGAGGATATCACATTACCACAATTTAATTTTCCTGTGAGTAGCGTGTCAACCATGCAAATGGGACCGGAAATGAAATCTCGAAAATTTGTAAAATATTCGGATAATATTGGTTCACGAACAATTTCTGAAAATACTAAAAGGTTTAACTGCCACAGCTATTTAAAATATCCTTTTAGAATAGAAATGTACTATATATATATATATATATATATATATATATATATATATATATATATATATATATATATGTATAGGTTCTTTTAAAATGCGAGCTTTAATAAAATTCATTGTTCCCTTCCTGTGTGCAAAAACAAAAAGAAATTTTATCAGATATAAGAAAATTTTCTTTCTCATTGATCTTCTCAAATATCTATTCATGAACATATCTTTATATATAAATTGGAAAGCAAAACAAGATAGAAATATTTGAACATGAGAGAGTGTGAAAAATAGAAACCAATCAAATTGCGTGCGTCATATCCAGTTCAAGCTCAATGCTTGTACGTGCTTCTTCTGCTTGCATAAATCCGGCTGCAATTTGTTTATCCATGTTTTAATGGAAACATCTACAAACAGACTGATGGTGTCGCAATGGGAAGCCCCTTATCTCCAGTGTTGGCTGAGATTTTTCTAGGGCACCTAGAAAATACATCATTAAAGAGTGACATAAGTAAATGTGCTCAATATATACGGTACGTGGATGATATATTTCTTGTACTTAAGAACAGGTCGCAATCACGAACATTGCTTCAAAGTTTCAACAAAGCACATAAGAATATCGGTTTCACGTCAGAGCACGAGAAAGATGACTGTCTGCCTTTCCTAGATGTACTATTAAAGAAAGAAACTAATGGTAAATTAAACAGAACAATTTACCATAAACCAACATGGTCTGCACAGTATTTGCATTACAGCAGTTTTGTGCCATTTCAATATAAATTATCAACAGTTCGTGGTTGCTTTTCAAGAATTGACAGGTTGGTTAGTCAAGATTCTATAGAAAATGAATATAATAAAGCAATTAACGATTTAATGTCTAATGGCTATCCTAGACAATTAATTGAATCAATTATTAAAAGGGGAATTAAACAGAAACAGACGTATTATGGGCCAGAAAAGAAAACAGTCTACCTAAACATCCCATTTAAGGGGGATGCAGTTTCCCGAATGGCACAAAAGAAAGTTGAAGCAGCATTGACACGCACATTTAATGCAGCCAAACTACGAGTGTTATTTAGGGTAACACACTTGCCTTTACCAGCAATCAAAGAGAAACAGCCGTTAATGTCGATATCAAATATTATTTACCAATATACATGCGCAAGTTGTCGATCAACTTACGTAGGCCGATCGACCAGACGGTTAATTACTCGAATGAGGGAACATTGCAACTTGAACGCCTGTTTTAAATCAAATGGTGAATACACGTCTGCTATTGCGCAACACATCATCGAAACATCGCACGTATGTTCTCCAGACGTAGCATTCAAAGTAATTACTAAATGCAAAAACAAAAGGGAGCTAGCCACATACGAAGCCTTATGGATAAACAAATTGCAGCCGGATTTATGTAAGCAGAAGAAGCACGTACATGCATTGATTTTGAACTGGATGTGACGCACGCAATTTGATTGGTTTCTATTTTTCACACTCTCTTTGTTCACATATTTCTATCTTGTTTTGCTTTCCAATTTATATATAAAGATATGTTCATGAGTAGATATTTGAGAAGACCATGAGAAAGAAAATTTTCTTATATCTGATAAAATTTCTTTTTGTTTTTGCACACAGGAAGGGAACAATGAATTTTATTAAAGCTCGCATTTCAAAAGAATCTTTCAGAAAACTAGATGAACTAGTGACGTTAAAGTGTAGAGCGCAAAGAACGTCATTGTGGAAAGAACATTATTATCAGTGTATTAAACAATTACGGTTCCAGGTGATTTGGTACGCAGTTTACGAAAGTCAAAACTACGAGTCAACCGAAGAAATCTTACAAGGTTGGCGTATTCTAAAATTGAGCAGTTGAAGGAAGATGAAGCAGTGCTACAGGCAAGAATTGGGGGTGTATCTTGTGTATTAGATGAACTAAGTCTTTTTGCAAGAATGAAATTTTTGATGTTTTTGCCGACAGTTATGAAGAAAGATAAAGCAAGAATTTTGAACAAATTGGAAAAAGATGTAAAACCTGGAGTTTTGTGTGATTTAATACCGACCGATCTTGATAAGCGTGTGCTTAACTTATCAAAAGTGCCAATCGATCAGCTAACAATGGAGGCACTATCGATGGGCCGAAATTATGGAATACATCCTTCTAATAAATGCGATGTTGATTTTGAGGCAGCATTTGAATTGTTATTTGAACAAACAGCTGACTTGGAGCCTACCAGTATTGATTATAAAAATTGGTTCAAGGCTACACTAGTTGATCAGGCTTCACACCTGAAATCGTCTAAATGCGCAGAGCAGCATGCGTTGACAAAGCAGCATCTAAATGCACTTAGAAATATCAGCAGAAATGCAGACATCAAAATACTACGCGCTGATAAAGGAAAGAGCGCAGTTATAATGGACAAATCGGACTACGTACAAAAGATGGAAAACGTGTTAAATGACAATACAAAATTCACACGTCTAGACGATAAATCAGATGAAATAGACAAGGTGGAGCGCAAAGTGATAAATGAAATTAAGATTTTGACAGATGCCGGTTTTATTGATGAGGCCACTGCACAGAAGCTCAAGCCAGTTGGATCATCTACACCAATAATGTACGGATTACCAAAAACACACAAAAGAGGTTGTCCTATGAGGCCAATTTTATCAATGGTAAATTCTCCGTTTCATGCACTAGCTAAATGGCTAGTTCGTTTACTTGAACCATTACGTAAACTACTAGGTAATCATTCGGTTGCCGATTCGTTTGAGTTTGTAAACAAAATTCAAGATATAAATGTTAAAAACAAGATTATGGTATCTTTTGATGTTACGTCTTTGTTTACAAATGTTCCAATTGATGAAACCATTGACATTATAGTCAAAGCGGTAGAACACGATATATTACCATCGCCGGTGCCAGGTCAAACTCTACGCAAGCTTATCTTATTATGCACGAAAGACGTACGATTTCGTTTTAATGGAAACATCTACAAACAGACTGATGGTGTCGCAATGGGAAGCCCCTTATCTCCAGTGTTGGCTGAGATTTTTCTAGGGCACCTATAAAATACATCATTAAAGAGTGACATAAGTAAATGTGCTCAATATATACGGTACGTGGATGATATATTTCTTGTACTTAAAACAGGTCGCAATCACGAACATTGCTTCAAAGTTTCAACAAAGCACATAAGAATATCGGTTTCACGTCAGCGCACGAGAAAGATGACTGTCTGCCTTTCCTAGATGTACTATTAAAGAAAGAAACTAATGGTAAATTAAACAGAACAATTTACCATAAACCAACATGGTCTGCACAGTATTTGCATTACAGCAGTTTTGTGCCATTTCAATATAAATTATCAACAGTTCGTGGTTGCTTTTCAAGAATTGACAGGTTGGTTAGTCAAGATTCTAAAGAAAATGAATATAATAAAGCAATTAACGATTTAATGTCTAATGGCTATCCCAGACCATTAATTGAATCAATTATTAAAAGGGGAGTTAACCAGAAACAGACGTATTATGGGCCATATCAAATATTATTTACCAATATACATGCGCAAGTTGTCGATCAACTTACGTAGGCCGATCGACCAGACGGTTAATTACTCGAATGAGAGAACATTGCAACTTGAACGCCTGTTTTAAATCAAATGGTGAATACACGTCTGCTATTGCGCAACACATCATCGAAACAACGCACGTATGTTCTCCAGACGTAGCATTCAAAGTAATTACTAAATGCAAAAACAAAAGGGAGCTAGCCACATACGAAGCCTTATGGATAAACAAATTGCAGCCGGATTTATGTAAGCAGAAGAAGCACGTACAAGCATTGAGCTTGAACTGGATGTGACGCACGCAATTTGATTGGTTTCTATTTTCCACACTCTCTCTATGTTCAAATATTTCTATCTTGTTTTGCTTTCCAATTTATATATAAAGATATGTTCATGAGTAGATATTTGAGAAGACCATGCGAAAGAAAATTTTCTTATATCTGATAAAATTTCTTTTTGTTTTTGCACACAGGAAGGGAACAATGAATATATATATATATATATATATATATATATATATATATATATATATATATATATATCTGTTAAGGCTGCTGCTTCATCTGGTTTAATTTTCTATTTTTTGTTAAATGCCTTCGATTATTTTGTTAATGCCAATTTATCCTGTGATTTTCTTATATTTATGCTTGGATAATTTTTTGCAATGAAGGTCAGGACACCGGAGTTTCACTGCGAAGCAATGGTTCTGTTCTACCTGTGCCTGGAAATGAGGAGCCGATTTCAATTAATGGTTCACGAAACGGAAGTTTAACAAATGTTGATGCGTTAGTTAAAACAGAACACGTGGAAGTCTTAACAGACAATGCAACTACGTCGTCGAGGTCCGCTGGAAATAGAGTTTTGGTTGTTCCAAGGACAGTGGCCTAATAAATTAGTCAGATACTTTGTATTTCAAAGTAAAATTGATCTCTACATCCAGTTAGCAGTTACTTACCATACCATAACATTGTGTAAATTTTATCAGTGAATAACAGCCGTTTTCAACATTGATCCACATCTATTTGGCATGTACGTATATACTGATGTTTTGAGTTTCCTATATGTATTAGGGTGATTTATTCATTTTAATTTACAATCCGAGGATACCCTATCACCAGCTAATTATGTTTGTTAGTAAAACATTTCATGTTGCATTCTGTAGCAATGCCATAAGATGCATTCTTTATCAAATTTCGATTTTCACTTATCGATTACCGCTTCGAATGTAGTAATACACTGTAAATAATAAATATTTTAGTAAATAGCGTGCGAGTTACGAAAAATATTCAGTTTTGTTTATCTTCTTAAACTTAATGACAGCAAACTTATTTTGGCTGATTTTGTTTTGGTTTCCACATATCCATGTTGCTTCTCTCGTTCTTCCAACATCCGTGTTTGTTTTTCTTTTTTTTTGGTATTCCATTTTAAAAGCCTCAGTTGGAGTCTATGTACACACACAGGTTAGAACAACGCAAGATTAACACGAGTTACGGGCAATTTTCGTGGCCTCTATCCAAAAATGTTGCTCATTATCAGTCAAAGTAGCTCGAAATCTATGTTCTTATGTGAAATACAATTTAATGACGAGATTTGTAGCACTGATTGAACCAGTTTGTTTATGATGTAGCTAATTAAATCTTTCGTTTAATACATTGAAGAGCATGAAAAATTTATTTTCAACATATTCATTTGAGTTTACGGTATGAATAGTTAATCAATTGTAACAAACTCACCAATATCGCTCCTATACTACATGATTCATGGACACATCTTAACATGAAGTCTCTCAATCAAATAATTGCCAATGTAGAGGCCAAATAAATGCGAATTTCTTTCTTTTGTTAAATATTAGATTTTAGTTTTTACGCCTACTAAGGTACAGATATGTATGCGAGAGGATGAGCCGATCCGTTTTGTCAATGGGATCTAGCGCGTGTTCTATATTAAGGATTGGTCTGCATGAATTATTTAATTGTACTTGTGAGTGTGCGCGCACGTGCGTAGACCAGTTTGTGTAAGTTTGTGTGAGAGTATTTGCACAATTAAGCATAATTTTCAATGTTCCAATCGGGTAACTGTGCGCAAGTTAAGAATCTAGACAAACGATTTCTGGCTTGTAATAAGCTCGTGCACAAAATAGCCAAAATCATTTTTCTGTAAATGTTATGTCTGGTAGTAATAATGAATCTAAATAATAAGAATAGAATTTGTATAAATACTCACTGTCGAGTATGACATTAAATTTGTTTTCCTATACACACAGGTGCAAACATTTAGCATGTACCTAAATAAACTAGTCACTTGATGGATTTCTGCAAAAGTAGCAGTTTATTTTTCTGCCTGACATACACTGGTGCTATGCCTCCATTATTCGTATGTTCCGAAAAATACACATACCAACATATCTTTGTTTATTCTCAGCTTTCACCATCCAAATCAGAATATCTAAAAATATAAAAATAATAAAATGAGTTATCTCTTTTATGCAGGTTTAATTATTACTTTTTCAGTCGGGTTTCATATAAATTTTTATTACTTATTGTTAAGCAAATTAGAATTAATTGATAAATATATTCATAAATCGAATAGAATATACATGAGTTATGTTCACGTTGCCAACTTTGTTAAATTTATATAGCACGCGTGAAAATAACTAGCATATAACAGGACTAACATAGAAACATGTGAGCCTATATCCGAGCAAACTGTATACATAAATGTTAAGTGATGCACGTGAGCATACCTGACGTAATATGTGAATCAATTGTGAAATAATTCAAAATGAACATGTGTATACGAAATTATAATCTTGCCTTATAAATAGTTTCTACATTCCGATTTCAGTATGGATGCAGAGATTATGGTGACCCTTTAAAATATGAGTCCAATTATGTTCCTGGGAGGGAAGAAATATTAATAAGACAACAGTTAAAAGACATATTGGCTGACAATTTAGGTAAAATGAATGAATTTAGTTATCATCTGTGAAAAATTTAGATTTCATAAGGCAAATCAACATATTTTGAAATGAGCTAAACGGGAAGAGGTGGCTCGTAGCCATAGAAATCCCGGCCTAACGGCCGGCAGACACAGGCTAGTCAGTCCGTGAATGGTAGCATGAAACTTGCCGGGTCTAAAGTGGAACAACCATCATCCTGTTGCATGTGACGCTGTGAGTTTGGTCTAATTGCGCAGTAACTTATTGTTAAATGCGTTTGACGGAATGAGAGAAAGCGTGGCAGACACGAAGGGCAAGTTTCGGCTGCTGAAGGACACTTGGGCCACTGGCATCTGGGCAGATAGTGCTCATCAGCCTTGGTTGGCAGATTGTCTAAGAGAAGGAAAACGCCGAATAAAAACCATCCTCACTAGGAATGGGCAACCTAGTGTTCTTCTACAGTCCACATATAACTATGAACGACTTATGGCTATATAACAGTAAAGTATTAATCACTTTTGGTATTTGTAAGGCTCTGCGTGCATGTCAGTTGAGCATTAACACAACTTTGCTCTGGTGTTTTTAATAAAATCTTACGCCTCACTTAAATGGTGCAATAATATATAAATAAAAGCGAGATTGTATGTGTTCATACATTAGTATCGGGACAAAATACACCATTAATTAGCTTGGTTTCGCTGAAATGTGTAGAGTAGTCCCGCAATCCTTCTCGTTTAACTGTTACATTATGATTTCATGAATTAGGAATTTAATCATGAAAATATATTATTTTTAATTGTACCATATGGCAAAAACTATGAGGTCCTAATTGATACGCACTCATTAAAATAGGCGCTACAACCGAATGCATTTATTGATCCAAGATGTAGGCTACTTTTCTATCTTAAACGTTTGTGGTTCTAAAACATTCGTGATGACCCTTAAAATTGCTTAAATTATAAGATACCTTGTTGAGGCATACTAATAAATTTTAAGCTAATCAACAGGTCCATAAGCCAGGTCAATTTTATTTCACTGATAACTTAACCTGACTTTGGACGTCATAGTCTTGTCTATCCTTATATGAATATGTACTACATAAGCTTATTCCTGCATTTTGAGCCACATTTTTTCAATTACATCAGAGTATAGTCTTAACGATTACAGACGAAATTTCCAAACAATATCTCCCAGGAACAACGATGATACTTTGAAACACTTTGTGTTCATGAAACCTAGTTAACGCTTTGAATGTTTTCAGCTAAAAATCTTGGCAGCTCTTATTGAGCAAGTATTTGGTTTTCTAAATGCCGTCTGAAACAAATAATGC
The DNA here is from genome assembly GCA_029291075.1 of Eudiplozoon nipponicum. NCBI lineage: Eukaryota > Metazoa > Platyhelminthes > Monogenea > Mazocraeidea > Diplozoidae > Eudiplozoon > Eudiplozoon nipponicum. The sequence goes on from JAQBSW010008756.1 coordinate 27,463, forward strand.
AGGTGTGTGTAACAATTATTTTAATATAAAATATTTGATAAAACAGATTTCATTCATTGTTTCGTAAACACGAGTGTACTCTACCTTTACGGTTTTATCTATTTTGAGATACTTTATAATAGTCTATTATGTCATTTTCTTCAAATTATCTATTAATACCTGCTTCAGTGTGATACTATTTTGCAAATAAAAATAACTGTACAAAACGTTAGTCGCTTTCGTTTTCGAGTAACACATATAATTTATTTTATTCTAAATTGCTTCAATATATATATATGGCTTTAACAGAGTTGAAGTCATTTACAAACATTCCCAGCGTTCAAAATAACACACGAATAAACTGATCAATGGAAATGTAGGCTAATATTTATGATTTAATATTAGTGAAGCTACCTGCATTTAAAAACATGAATAAAAGACTAAAATTTGAAATAATAGAAAATGAATTCGCTATTTTATCACAATTACCAAATAACTCGTCGTAAATCTTTTAAAATCTACGTAGAATTTTGAATAAAGCAGACTACCCAAACTGCAATATTATTGAGCATATTTTTTTGGAAATGTCAACCACTTGTTATTTATAATCTAAGGCAATAAAACAAAAGATAGAATTTCAACAAATTTAGTAATTATTGAAATGCAATCGTTTATATGTGAAAGACAATGTGACTAACTCAGGAAAGAAGAGAAGAAAATAGGACGGAACAATGCAATAGGGATATTCCAATATTAGACCAGGGAAACTGACTAGCGAGGATCAAACCGCATTGCATATATATGTAAAGCATACATTGTATGTGACTGGAAATGTCAGCTGCAAAATTTCTATGCAGTCACGAACATTCGCTGTTTGTAGTTTTCGCCTCACACCAATATATAGACAATTAAACAATATTTGCTTGCGCGGGTGGTGGTAACAATTCTTTAAATCAAGTTTGCGAGCTTCAAGTACACACCAATCCCATTGTATTTAACCAGTCGTGGAACAACATAACAAGACTACCGCCAGTCACAACGCACTGAAGCGTTTCGACCTTCTATGATCATCATCAGAGTACGATGGCAAACCGCATTTGATATATATGGAAAGCAAAATTAAATATGCGGCTCTTACCTCTAGCAATCTCGCATACATTGAACTTGACTGTAAATGTCTGCTGCACAATTTCTATGCAGTCACGAATATTAGCTTTCCATTTATATACAATGCGGTTTGATCCTCGGTAGTCAGTTTGCCGTCGTACTCTGATGATGATCATGGAAGGTCGAAACGCGTCAGTGCGTCGCAGCTGGCGGTAGTTTTGCAAAATTGTTCGACAACTGCTTAAATACAATGGGATTCGCGTTTACATCAAACTTGCAAATTTGATTTAAAGAATTGTTACGTCTACCCGCGCAAGCAAATATTTTTTAATTGTATTGTCTATATATATATATATATATATATATATATATATATATATGTGTGTGTGTGTGTGTGTGTGGCGAAAGCTACAAACAGCTAATGTTCGTGACTGCATAGAAATTGTGCATTCGACATTTCCAGTCATGTACAATGTACACTAAGTTTCAAGACGGGCTAGAAACAATAGGATTAGAGTTAACCTCAAGCTCATTAAATTTATTCAAATTATATTTATCCGTAACTGTGCAATTAAAGATTTTTTATTAGTACAGCGTATATACACTTGGCTTAAGCCAGAAAACATTTATGTTTGTCATTGAACAGAAATTGAGGTTGATATTTTCAATAAAGTACATTGTGTGACAGAGGGTATCCGCAACAGCTTAATACTTGTTTTTTATGAAAATCGAACTTCAAATCATGCGAACTTGCAAGTGTTTTCAATGCTAAAAACGAAAAGAATTACGTACTACTGTGGCTGCTGTTTAGACCCGGCGAGGTTCAAGCTACCATTCCCGGACAGACTAGCTTCTGCTCGCCGGCCGTCAGGCCGTAATTTTTATGGCTACGGACCACTTCTTCCCGTTTAGCTCATTTCACAATATTTTGATTTGCCAAAATGAAGATGCCTTATCCCACAGAATGGTTCTAAATTTAACTTCGTGTTTCATGTGAAGCCTCGAGTTTGGTCAAGCTGCGCAGTAACTTTTATTGTTAAGTGCCTTTGACGGAATGAGAGCACACATGCCAGACGCGAAAGGTAAGTTTTGGCTGCTGAAGGAAACTTTGGCCACTGGCATCTGGGCAGATACCGTTCATCAGCCTTGGTTGACAGACTATCTAGGAGAGGGAAAACTCCGCATACAAACCATACTCATTACAAATGGGCGACCCAGTGTTCTACTACAGTCCACGTATAACCATGAATGACTTATTGTTATATGGCAGTGAAACATTACTCACTTTTGACTATTGTATGGCTCTGCATGCATGATGAGGCTGCTTTTTGTAACATTCTTAATCCTCAGCTAAATAAGCAAAAGAACTTTGTACATATTTTGAATATAAACTGATAATTGGTTGTGCACGTGTACGTATGTAAAAAAGTTTACGATCTTCATATGAACACCAATTTCATTGTATTTAACCAGTCGCGCAACATAGCAAAACTATCAGTAGTCACAAGTGAGTTAGTAAGCAGTAGTTTTAGTATTTTGTGCAATTAACTAAATACTACGTAAATTCAATTCATTTTAGTGAAAACAACTAGCAGTGATAGTGGAATTTTTCGTTATAGCATGGTTACATATCTCAAGTTAATCACGTATAGTTATTGTATGATTTATGCAAGTAAAGCCACAAGATCCTTTGATGGAAATGGCATTAGATAAGTTATAGGCAAGTAAGTTAATCAATACAAATATGTATTAGCTGTTGCGCACCTAGTAACAGAATTCGTTCAATTATGACCAGAAGGATAAATCACAGACAGCATGGACGGAAGGTATAATCTCTTACACATTCATTTCGTGGCGACTCATCAGTAGGAGTCGGTATTACGCTCTTTAAACACTATATATTTGGGTGAGGAATGTGGGATAATAGGATGATACAATCTCCTAGACGAATGTGTAAACTTACAGTAATGATGCAAACATCATATAAATTCTCGACAATGCGACTTCAACGCTTACTCACTATGTATTATATATATATATATATATATATATATATATACTAAGTCTATAAAGGTTACTAACACTAGCTGTGTCCGAACCACATACCAACATTATAATACCGAAACAATTTTGGTACTTGAGAATTGTACGTATTTCTGAACACCTGCTACTCCAGTAACTTATTTGTTACTAGGTGCGCAACACAATACACAATTGCATATATATATATATATATATATATATATATATATATATATATATATATATATATATATATATATATATTATTTTGAATTGCGAGCTTTAATAAAATTAGTACCTTACTGTGTAAAAACAAGAAGAAATTTTACTTGGATACAAGAAATATTTCCTTCTCATAATTTCCTCAAGAATATACTAATGAATATATATTTACATATAAATTGGAAAGCAAAACAAAATAGAAATATGTGAAAATAGAGAGAGTGTGAAAAACGGAAACCAATCAATTGCGTGTGTCACATCCAGTTCAAGCTCAATGCCTGAACATGCTTCTTCTGCTTGCATAAATCCAACTGCAATTTGTTTATCCATAATCTCCGTATGTGGCTAGCTCTCTTTTGTTATTGCATTTAGTAATTATTTTGAATCCTACGTCTGGAGAACTTACGTGCGATGTTTCAACGATGTATTGCGCAATTGCAGACATGCACTCACCATTTGATTTAAAAAAGCATTTAAGTTACAATGTTCTCTCATTCGAGTAATTAACCGTCTGGTCTATCGGCCTACGTAAGTTGATCGACAACTTGCGCATGTATATTGGTAAATAATATTTGATATCGACATTAACGGCTGTTTCTCTTTGATTGTTGGTAAAGGCAAGTGTGTTACCCAAATAACACTCGTAGTTTAGCTGTATTAAATGTGCGTGTCTATGCTGCTTCAACTTTCTTTTGTGTCATTCGGTAAACTGTATCCCCTTCGATGGGCCGAAATTATGGAATACATCCTTCTAATAAATGCGATGTTGATTTTGAGGAAGCATTTGTATTGCTATTTGAACAAAACGCCGACTTGGAACCTACAAGAAATGATTATAAAAATTGGTTCAAGGCTACATTAGTTGAACAGGCTTCACATTTGAAATCGTCTAAGTGCGCAGAACAGCATGCATTGACAAAGCAACATCTAAATGCGCTTAGAGGTATCAGCAGAAATGCAGATATCAAAATACTACGCGCTGATAAAGGCAAGAGCGTAGTTATAATGGACAAATCTGACTACATACAACAGATGGAAAACGTATTAAAGGAAAATGAAAAATTCACACGTCTATACGATAAATCAGATGATATAGACAAAATTGAGCGTAGAGTAATAAATGAAATTAAGATCTTGACAGATACCGGTTTAATTGATCAAGCTACTGCACGAAAGCTCAAGCCAGTTGGATCATCTAGGGCACCTAGAGAACACATCATTAACGAGTGACATAAGTAAATGCGCTCAATATATACAGTACGTGGATGATATATTTATTGTACTTAAGAACAGGTCGCAATTACGAAGACTGCTTCAAAGTTTCAATAAAGCGCATAAGAACGTCGGCTTCACATCAGAGCACGAGAAAGATGACTGTCTACCTTCCCTAGATGTACTATTAAAGGAAGAAACTAATGGCAAATTAAACAGAACAATTTACCATAAACCAACATGGTCTGCACAGTATTTGCATTACAGCAGTTTTGTGCCATTTCAATATAAATTATCAACAGTTTGTGGTTGCTTCTCATGAATTGACAGGTTGGTTAGTCAAGATTCTAAAGAAAATGAATATAA
>JAQBSW010008757.1:0-32365 GCA_029291075.1 Eudiplozoon nipponicum
ATCCAAGCGCAGTCTGCAAGGCAGTAGTAAGTTGCATGGTTGCCGGTGGCTGTTGAGAGCTCATTCGCCATTCGGAAGTACGGGGTACTGTCCAGGAGTCCATGTAATCCTGTGGCTGTTGTTAAGTGACTTAAGCTGATGTAAAAACTCCAAATTTGGTAGAATAAGACCCACTCGTCTGCTAGGATGGGGTCCACATGCGCATCATAGTTCTTGGTTAGAAACCCTTCGCGATATGACATCGAATCGAGTTCGGGGGCGATCCAGTGGCGGACGTCTAGGACAATCATCTTCGTAACTTTCTTTTCTTAGTAGAGCCATTTTAAATTGCATCCTGTCATTTCGGCAACTCTTATTATTTCGCCTATTTCAATTTTGCACAACTTCTGAATGAGATTTATTGTTGTTTTTCTCTTGAATTGGAATTGAATATTTCACAAATTCATTGAAATATGGAAAAATATTTTTTCAATCATATATAATTCACTTTTATCTCTAATTTTTGACTTTAAATTGAAAGATAAATATATATATATATATATATATATATATATATATATAAAGGGATTTTTGGTTATATATAACTCGCAGTCTTCATTTGACCAATTGTGCAGATGAACAGAATCAATTATTTTTAGTCAATATATTTTGTTTTTTGCATTGGACAGCGTTCGGGCATCATAATGATTGTAGATGATTTCCAAACCAAACTAGGCCAAGACTCTGAGAGATCAAATTGCTCAAAGATGTACCCTAGCTGAAACTTTCGGTGCAATGGCATCATACTATTTAATCGTTCTAAACAACAAGATCGCTACTGAGCTCGATTTGATGCCATATCACGAAGGGGTTTTAACTAAGAACTATAATGCGCACGTGGACCATCTCCTGGCAGACAAGTGAGCCCTATACTATCCTATTTTGATGTAAGTGACTTCAACTGTTTTTGCCATCTCAGAATCTGCCAATCTGGCGTTGGATGAGAGAACAGCCTTACTGGGAAATCGAATTGAGAGCATACGCAAAAATTGACCGAGCGAACGAAGTTGATGGAGCCTTATTCGTTTTTATAACGAGGAGAATTTGTTAGCAGAACCAAAAATACATATATAGATGTCAACGTTGGTTATTCGTCGTTGGTAACCAACATGTAATATGCTTCTCGAAAAAAGATGGTCGAACGCCTGTAAGCGTCTAAAATCATCAGCTCTAAGGGGCCAGGTCACACTGGCGTATAATAAAACTGCGCGTACATACATTGTAAACACGATCTTTGAGGCGGAGTGGAATACTGGCGTTTTTTCCATAAAGAGCGAAGTTTTGAGAAAGCTACTCTAGTTTTTACGATTCTCCTACTCACTTCGTCAGACATTGCCTGAATTATTGATATAGCACCCAAGGTATGTATTGTGGATCGAAGATATAAATGTTGCACTTTAAGAACTTGCCTTAATTTACAAATATCTATACAACCTCGTCCGAAGACGAATTCAGTCTGTTCTTCTCGTGTGTGATTCGCGTGAAGCATTAAGAAGACGGGTTATCGAAGCAAATATCCTAGACAAAACTGGAGTCAAGTTTATACCACGATTGTTATCACACGAATAGCGATTGCCCTTTTTTGAAGATAGGTTTGATGGTCGACTCATTCTAATCAAGTGGTTCGGTCTCCTCATTCCATAGAGTAAGAAAATGGTTAGCCATCGTTCCCGAAATTATATTGGCACATTCCTTAAATAATCCCGGAAGAAAATCAGGGCCTGCGGCTTTGCGGCGTTTAAGAGATAGGATTGCATGCAGTATTTCTGGCTCTGATTGTTCTTCGAGATTAACATTCTACACAGTTGATACAAGAATTCTTTCGGGAATCGGAACTGACGCAAGCGTTCAAAAAATGATCTTTGAATGTTTCAGCTTATCAAGACGACTTAATTTTTCGGTTATTAAGTAGTTGCTGGTTCATTTATAGTTCGCTAATTTTTAATTTTATCTGATTTGTTGCGCGAATAAGTTGAAAAAACAGCGATTATTACCTGACGTGATGGTTACTTGCGTTGCTTCTGCCTTTCTGGTCAAAAAGGATTCAAAATCGAGTATAAGATTGCGGTTAAGTTGGCATCTTACATTGCGACGAGCATTATTATAAGCTGAACTAAATTGGATTTGGAGTCTTGTTTCGAGTATCTCAATAGATTTTACAGTGACAAATATTTTTTTGTACGGGGGCTTGCAATGCCACATACGATGTGTAGTGAAACTTATCTTTGTCCAAATTATACTCTTTTCGCCATCAAGATCAATTGGCTTTGACTCTAGAATATCATGTTTTTTTCGGAAGGATGGTTTTTTGAGTTTGCTTACAGAATTTTTTGGATTTCTACTTATTTAAATACCCGGAAAATTTAAGTGTCTATCTACAACGGATACTTGTGTGGTCATAGTTAACATAAGGGTTACAAAAAGAATGATATACCTGATGCGATAACGCCATCTATAACTAATTTGTACGCCTGAAGTTTGTTTTACATAAATACAACCTCTGTTACGAGCAGCTATACAAAAGCTGTTCACCATTATTTTTGCGCGTTGAGTTTCTGCGTTAATTAAGCGCCCAGCTTAGGAAGTCATGTCATCCATAACTAATACCTTATCTGAACATGTTCTACATATTAAAGAGTTTAGTTTGGAGTAACAAGCGTCCTTGCTTTAGTCTGTGCTGTATTTGGTAGGTAAGGCTTTTGCACAAAGTCAGCGACTTGCAGGAATCCATTCAATTAAGCAAGCCTCGGCTACCTTGAATCGATTTAAAGTTATTCTTCTATATGTTGATGTTATTCGCATCCACTAAAGGTACGACACTACTGTAGGATTACAGAATCTACTCTTGAATTGAATCTTTAAGACAAAGATTTGGAAATAGGTGTCAAGGTCAAATACTTTTCTAATTTGATCATTGATGGAAAGAAAATCGCGAGTATATCACTTTTCACTAAACGTCGTGCGTACACGGTATCAGTTCTTGCGTTAGTTTGTACTCCAGGGAGACATTTAAAGTTAAAGAAACTATGTGTATTTGAGCCCCGTTGTCTGAGGCATAGCCAAAATTGTTTAACACCCATTAAGTAGAATCTATTTTCTTAGATGTATCTATGGATCCGCCAATAAATTGTCATTAAATACAATTAGAGTACCATCAGTCTTACTGGACTGATTTTACATATTGCGATTGTCAAGTGGATCCCTATTCCCTGATCTAGATTTAGATTTGCGCAATACAAAATGTATGCATGTAGACAGAAAATCCAAATAAAATTATTTAATATCTAATGGAGTAATATTGGACCAGTTCGTCTTCCCGGTTGGAGTTATCTTGTTCGTTCGTATTCTCAGTTGGAAACTGTTCCATAGTACAGATATTGTTACGAATATCTAGTCGAGTAATGTTTATTCATATTCTAAGTCGAAAACCATACTCGATATGGTGTTTCGTAGTGCTCAGTGGTGATATTGTTGCAGGTATCTAGTTGAGTGATATTTATCGCAGAAAGCCAAAGTTGGTATTTTAATATTTAATTGCACACAAACATATGACGATATTTTGCAATTTAGCGGAACTGCAAGTATACCTTTGAATGTATCGTATAGTTCGTGCGATTCTGCACACTTCCTTTTAAATTTGGTATAGATTTTTCTTTAATTAAAAATCGCAGCGAATGCACCACTTCTGTTTACTCTTTGATATTAGTCGACCAAAACCGGCTCCAGTGACTCCAGAAATTGAACGACTTGCACGTCAACTGCCAACAGAGTTCGATTGGCGTAAACCTATTGGTGGTCTCCCAAGCATAGTAACACCAGTGCGACATCAAGATTCTTGTGGAAGCTGCTACGCCTTTGCATCGACCGCTGCTGTTGAGTCTAGAATACGCTTGCAAACTGGTGGATTTCATAAACCAATCTTATCTCCTCAGGATGTCGTTGATTGTAGTCCGTTTTCTCAAGGTAAGGGTTATAAGAATATCTTATATTTAAGTTGCCGTATCTGAACGCATTATTTCTTCTTCTATTATTTTATTTAAACTATTAACTGCGTTTCTGAAAACCCATTTATTTATTTGTATATTGAAGTTCGTTTTAAATTAGCCGTTTTAATGTTTATCTATATTTTTTATTTTAATTAACCTTATTAAAATCAATTTCTCACATTATTGATAATGTTTGTAGGGTATTCAATCTTCCAATATCCAAATTGATGTATTATTTGTATATATGTTATGAGTCTTGTAGCGCATCCCCTGCACCGAAGATTTATGTCAATTTAAACTTGCTCATTTTTTCATGAAGATGCATCATCTTGGTTATAGCTTTCGACCAGAAATTTCCTGTTTGCCATTGTGGTACGCAATGTAACAGTTGCAATTGTTTGTGTATGCCTACGGAAGTTAAAACCGATGGGGCTGATGAACTGCCTTTGCTTTTTTGTAAAGTGTGTGGCTTATAATGACATAATATTTGTAATCCAGCCCTGTTGCCATACTTTGATTCCATATGTATATTGTGATTAGTGAAATTACCGAACTGTCTGCAATAATTTAAGTAAAGTTTGCGAGCTTGTTATGAAATATGTCTAACTGGTTGCACAACATAAAAAGTTAATTTCTGTTACAATGACGCATTTAAAAAATTCATGATCGGAGCTCGACGGCAAGCTAACTAACGGGGATCATTGCTCGTCATATACACTAAATTCAAGGCAAACTGGAAAGAAGCACCGCATATCTAATTTTGATTTCTATATACATATATGTATTTCTTTTTCATTCTCATTAGTCAGTTTGCCGTCGTGCTCTGCTGTTGACCATAGAAAGTCAAGACACGTCGATACAAATTTTATTTAATGAGTTGTTATTACCTCCTTTGAAATAAATGAATACATAATTTTCTCAGAAATAGTTGCTTTCACTGATTTATATGTCTTATCAAATATAATGCATAATAAAATGCGATTAAATCTAACAGCGCACTCTGAATGGAAACTAAACCAAACTACTGCGAATATTTTGTCAGAGCATTGCGGCGGCCACTGATGTTCGCGACCATGCTATCCAATAGATATTTCTACTTGCCATATATCTTTCTGTCGGCGCATTTACGCGTGTTCCTATGCCATTTCAAAATTTGAAAGTACATTCTGTTTAGTTTATCTCATCAGACACCACATTTCTGTTCTCTCTTTATGCCGTAATAAAATTCATAGAACTCTTTCCATGCGCAAAAAGAGAAAGGAATTTTATCGTTTACAACAACCGTTTGTTTCTCATATTCTAAAGAATCTACAAGTGAATATCTTTTTTCATTTAAATTGAAAGGCAAAACAAGTTAGAAAAATGTAAACATGGAGAGTGTGAAATAAGGAAACAGCCAATCAATTGCGTGCATAACATCCAGTTTAAACTCAATGCCTGAACAGGCTTATTCTGCTAGCATAATTCCGGTTGCAATTTGTATGGAGTTAGCCACATACAAGGCTTTATAGACAAATCTAACTGCGGCCGGATTTATGCATACAGAAGAAGCATGTTCAGGCAAGGAACTTGAACTGAAGGTTATGCACGCAATTGATTGGTTATTCCCTTATTTCAAACTGTATGCTTACATTTTTCTATCTTGGTTTTTCTTTCAAGTTATACATTTGAAGAGATGTTCATTTGTATATGCTTGAGAAGAATATGAGAAAGAAACAGTTCTTGTATCTGACACAAGTTCATTTTTGAACATGGAAATTTTACTGTGAATATATATATATATATATATATATATATATATATATATATATGTATAATATATATAATGTCCATTCATATACATTCTAGTTTTCACTTGATTATGTTGGTGGAAATTAGTCTGATTCGATTTTACTTCTATTTCTTGTTTCGGTTGATTAGTAAGAGTATGTGTCTGTAAATTGTTGTAGGGACTTGTGATTTGTGGCCAGTTCTTTTAAAATAGCATGTTGATGAAACCTTTAAATGTTTAGGTCGGGAGTGTTGTTCAATATAAAGAGTTTCATATATATATATATATATATATATATATATATATATATATATATATATATATATATATATGGCTTTTTCGCAAATCCAAACGCCCACTAGACCAGACTTAACAAACATTCGATCGGATTGGCAACAAACTGAAGTAGAAAACACAGCTGCACATACGGTATCACAACCATTGTGAGCAGTGACAGAAAATTCAATACTGCAATATTCACACATTACACTGTTACCAAGGGGAAAGTAAAAGATTGTGCAACAATGCGAAACGAAAGACGACGTACTGGGAAAAAAACATTCTTACACGTAACGACCAAAAAAAGCGAAGATTTGGTTAACTCTCAATCCACCAATCCAAGAATGACCATATCTCAGATATGATTGCAACTCTACGAGAAAGGCCCAAACAGGCAAACAACAACATACATACATATACGCATTTCCAATTACTAATTAACCCAAACAAGAAGAAGAAATAAAATCGAGTCAGGCTAATTAGTGTCTGTAGCATTGCCCACCGTCGTAAAGTACATCCCCTCCTCAACGTGGTACGACGGTGTCAACCATGTTTCGATGGCCGATCGTAGATGGGCTAACGGGGCTATTGCAGTGGTGTCACCAGGGCGTGGTGGACTCCGACCGGCAATCGGATCCTATAAAATACCACATGAGCCCGACGACGGCACCATGACTCGGCGTATGTTCCCCGCCACAAAAGGGTTCAACAGCCACAGGATTACATGGACTCCTGGAAAGTACCCCGTACTTCCGAATGGCGAATGAGCTCTCAACAGCCACCGGCAACCATGCAACTTACTGCTTCCTGGCAGACTGCGTTTGGATGTGCAAAGGCTAGAGGTGCGTCCTCGATCAAAAAGCCGAGTGGTGAGGGGACACCACTTGTACCAAATTCCCAAGAAATTCCATAAAATGTGGAGCCGGCTTATCCTCCAAAAGGAGTCAGCCGCAGTAAAGTAAGTACCTTTGGGACAGAGAATGATCAGTGTCTTAACTAAATATGAGTTTCATTTTCATACGGCAATAGAACACCGGCATATAATAGTGTTTAGTTTTAGTTGCATCCGTAAGGCTGTAGAGTGTATTTGTTTTCGAGGTTTCGACCTTTAGACCTGCTTTTCCGTCTCTTAGATGGTCTATTTGTCCTCAGGCCAGAAATATCTTCAGTTAGATAATTGTTGAACTTTGTCAATGCATGCTGCTAATACCACGCATAAATATCATTTATATACTAAGTTAGCGGCGTTTAATAGTAGTCGTTATAGTAGTAGTAATAATAGTAATAGTTATTTCACTTCTCGCTTTTAAAAAGTCAAGTGTATTTTTAATTGATTTAGAGATTATTTTTTCTCTAGGTTTTATCCTCTAACTTGCTTCATATATTTAAATGCCCTTCGTTTATTAAAGAATTTAGATTTGTGGGATTGCGTTAAACACATATGTTTGGATTCGCGGGTTGTAGCTTTTCACAAAGAGTTTTGCAAGGATCCGATTGATCACAATTTCTACGTATGAATTTGTATTGTCTTCGATCGGGCTGGGTGCGTATTCGTCCCTTCCGAAGGCTTTAACAAGTTGTTGAGTGAGGGTTTTCATGTACACTAGGCATATGCATATATTGAGTTTAGTTACTGAGACAAATTATTTGTTTAAAAGCATTGATAACTAAAAAAAAATAAATAGAACGGTTTTTGACCAAAGTTACCACATTTTCTTAAATCTGCTATTGTGATGTGTATAGTGGCCTGATGATAGTGCTTTATAGAATGCACCAAACGTAGCCATTAAACAAAGATTGTATAGAACCGAATTTCCAATGGTTAATATAAACGATGTTGAAGCCTTCGGAAGGGACGAATACGCACCCAGCCCAATCGAAGACAAAACAGATTCATACGTGGAAATTGTAATCAATTGGATCTTTGTAAAACAGTTAGTGCAAAGCTACAACCCGCGTACGAAAAACGCGGCATTGCAAAATATGAAACTGGCACCGCAAAAATCCAAAGGTCATCTGCTTGTAGTTGCTTTATTCAATAACCTGAATTTAACTATTGCACAATTTTGTACGACTAAAATATACGAAGTTTTCATTGTTTGGACATAGTTTTTTGATTACTTTCAGTTTACTGGGGTTTTCTGAACTAGAGATGAATATATTTTTAATTAATTTTCTCATTCATTTTTATTTTTTACTAATAAGTTGTTAAAAAGTGCTTTTCGATACTATTATAAACATCTAAACGCTGATTTTGTTATTGTGCACATTGAATCTCGTAAGATAGAATTCACCAGTTCACTCCACTTGTCGCCTTTTCTTGATAAATTCGTACATATTTAGTGAGCATTGGACGCGGAGTAACCAAGTGATCGATTCGTGGTTTACCTTTATGTGTCATTAAGAATATCAAAAGCATTTGTTCAGGAGGCGTGGCGAGCTAGTCGTGTAAGGGCCAATCTTCAAGTGGTCGTAAAGAATTGGACGGGTCGTAAATTTTCATTTTGTTTGATGCCTCCTGATGCTCACCTGATAAGGACCTAAAGAATATAAAGCGTATGCACCGATTCACAAATCTTTGAAAGTAGTGTTAGCTCTGTTTAGTCGTCTCTCATGTCTTAGCAGAATGCATTGGAACCAAAATTCATTGGTTAATAATAAGTTTGGCCTGGAGCGAGTGATTCCCATGTAATCTGGATTTTTTTAGCAGCCGATTAGTTTAGTGTCTGTCAATGACGTTTTAATTGTCCGACTGAAATAAATGCTAGTGTGTTTGACAACTAGCAATCTTAGTGACTGCTTAGAAATTGCTCAATTCCTGCATGTAGAGCTCATTGTGTTATTTATTACATCGTGAAGTTTTATATGCTCGGTTTAGACCGATCAGGTCAGTAAACCGTTCATCGTTTTAATGATTAGGAATCAACAGGATAGAATCTTCATTTTTCTATATTTATGTGTCTTTTATGGAAATTATATTCAGTTTATTTTTATGATTGTTCTACAGGCTGTGATGGCGGCTTTCCTTATCTAATTGCTGGAAAGTATGCAGAATACAAAGGCATGGTCGAAGAAGACTGCAACCCTTATCAAGGAAAGGAAACTGGCTCGTGCCAATCGAGAATCGGCTGCAAACGTTACTACACGACTAAGTATCATTATATCGGTGGCTATTATGGAGCTTGCAACGAAAAATTAATGATGCTTGAATTGGTCCACAGAGGTCCATTTCCTGTTGGATTTGAAGTATATAGTGACTTCCGAAACTACAAAGGCGGTGTCTATCAGCATACTGCGCACAATGTAAGCAATCATTACCCACTTAAAATTTTCGTAATGCCAAGCGAATATTATATAAAGTATTGGAACACATTAATGCTTGATTGATTAGCAATTGACCATTACAGTTAATTAGGATCTCTGACCGTTAAGTATACATAAGTACGCTCTTCTAGATGAACGAGTTCTAATTTAAGCTTTTATTGGTGGAATGAGTAAGATTTTGTACAAAGGATGGTTGGAAAATCATCCATCTCTACTAGAAGTGGATTTAGTAGTGCAGCTACTCAGCGCTGTCTGCCTCGCTTATTCATCATTATGGTTGTGGAGATATTTCGCACTCATCTTGTTAATTCACAACGGTGCAATTTGTATATATTTTTGTGTGTTTTTCTTAATTCATGATTTAAGTTAAACCACAAATAATTTGATAAAGATCGTCAGAGGATAATTATATTAGAAAATTTGTTTCTTCTCTGCGTGATCTTTCTGGACCAATATGTGCACGTATTTGTAGCTGTAATCTTATAACAATCGATTTTTCTATCAATTCATGAATAACATAGGCCATCCATATAGCTCAAGTTAATGCATTGGAGAATGATTACGTTTAACCTATATATATATATATATATATATATATATATATATATATATATATATATATATATATATATATATATATATATAAAATGTCCATGCCTTTTTAATTTAACACAGTATAATTATAATTAGGAAAACAGAACACATAAATAACAAAGTGGATAAAGGCCATTTATTTCGTGAATACTAATCATCTCTTATACAATCATACATATTTATACATTTTGGGTTTTCAATTGATTATGCTAGTGGTAACAAATCTGACTCGTTTTTACTTATGTTTCTTGTTTTGGCTAGTTGGTAAGTGTGTATGCGTGTTTGCATGTAAAGGTCATTCTTGCAGTATTGCAAAGTGATGTCTGAGATCTGGTCATTATTGTTTTGATGGCTTGAGAATTAACCATTTGTGCGCATTGTTCACTGTTACATGTACGAGTGCTATTTTTCCCAGTGTAGTTGATCGTTTCACCTTGTTGCGCAAATTTATAATTTCTACATGGTAACAGCGCCAGTGTGGATTGCAGTGTTAAACGCTCATATTGTTTGGAAACTTCTGTCACCGTATGCGCCTCTGTTATTTCCACTTCAGTTTGTTGCCAATCCGATTGTATGTTTGTTGATTCTAGTCGAGGGCCTGTTTGTTCTTGACTGGATACTAGTAGATTGTTGTTGAATTTTGTTATTCTTGGCAAGTCGATAAGAATATTATGTTGATGAAACTTTTGAATATTAAGGTCAGGTGCTTGTTGTTTCCTACGAACCCAGACGCTTTTATTCACAATTATTCAAAAGTGATCTTGTCAAAACACCAGAAAGTATTACTCTCCTTAGGAGCAAAATTCTGCGTAGTCAAGAAAAACTTAGGTGAACGTGACATTATTGACATTCAGGCTAGAACAGAAAATTTATACAATGACTTAACGAAAGACACCGCCCCACATGCATTCAATGGACAAGAACTGAAAGCTGAGATAGTAAGCGCACTAGAACAATACATGAAGGAATTCAAAGGCAGCCAAATCATCACAAAACAGCACATAGACGAACTCAGAAAACTCCAATCAGACAAATCCATACGACTTGCCACATCCGACAAACGAGTCAGATTTGTTACCACTAGCATAATCAATTGAAAACCCAAATGTATAAATATGTATGATTGTAAAGGAGATGATTAGCATTCACGAAATAAATGGCCTTTATCCACTTTGTTATTTATGTGTTCTGTTTTCCCTAATTATAAATAAATATATATATATATATATATATATATATATATATAAAGTGTTTTTCATACTTCAGAAAGTTATTTATGAGGCGGTAACAGAATAGTAAACTGTTTAATATGGATTATTGTCTGAAAGAATTATACACTTAGGTTATATAGCCCAAAAATGTTGTCGTTATCTTTTCCTCGTGTTGCGATACGAGGTCTTCCTGAATGTTCCATGCGCCAAATCATGGTAAGAAGAGGGAACCATAAAGCCGCATGCAAGTATGGCTGTGTTAATAGATCAGATTTTGCAACTCATACCGTAGAGACAGGACGCAATTTATTGGGATGGGTGCAGACGCATATCAATTTTTGGTTGTAGCAGATCGACAAGGTTGATTAGAGAATCCATTGAAATTAAATCGAGAAATGGCATCATGAATGAAGCAGCCGTAGAAAAATCACTAGGTCCCATTTAGAATACAGCATTCAATAATGGTAGGAAGCGAAGATTACACGAATCAGAGTCAGAAACTCGTTAGAAAAAGAATAAGAACACTGAACTGCTATTAACATATAGAGGTGTTGGTGAGTGATTCAATATCTCCTAATTTAATTTTGGATTATCTTATAATTTCATTCTTGATTACTTGTTATCCATTGTCTTTTGTTCTGTTATGATTGTAGCGCCTTTTAACAAACATTTATGTTTGTATGATTGCGGTGAATAAAGGCAACCTTTCTTTGCATTATTACTAATATCTTTCTTTATCAAGCAAGTTAAAAATTTCTATTCTGACAACTTTAATATTTTTTAACTTTCTACCCTATTAAACTATCTTTGTCTAATTTAATTTTTCTAACTCTTTAGTATTTACTGTATTCACAGTATCTTGCCCCCATCTCACCGGGATGCCACTCGTAATTACTTCATTTAGAAAAGTAAGTGTAAAAATAGGTCTGGCGTGTGCAATTAGGAAATGAAAGTTATCATTTTAGTTTCAATTGAATGACTGATACAACTGCCGCTAATTATATGTAGCAGATTATTTCTCAGTTTTAAGCAAACGCTCACACATACACACAAACAAACAGACGAGGCATACACTTATCTAGTGAATAGTCAACTACAACATCCGTTGCATACTTCTTTAAATCAAATTTGCGAGCTTGAAGTAAACACCAATCTCATTGTTTTTAACCAGTCGTCGAACAACAGCAAAACTACCGCCAGCCGCAACTCACTGACGCGTATCGACCTTCCATGATCATCATCAGAGTACGACGGCAAACTGACTATCGAGGATCAAACCGCATTGAATATATATGGAAATCAAATTTAGATAGGCGGCTCTCACCTCTAGCAGTCTCGCATACATTGAACTTGACTGGAAATGTCGGCTGCACAATTTCTATGCAGTCACGAACATTAACTGTTTGCAGCTTTCGCCACATATAAACATATAAGGCAATACAATAAAACAATAATTGATTGCGCGGGTGGTGGTAACAATTCTTTAAATCAAGTTTGCGAGCTTGAAGTAGACACCAATCCCATTGTTTTTAACCAGTCGTCGAACAACATAACAAAACTACCGCCAGCCGCAACGCACTGACGCGTTTCGACCTTCCATGATCATCATCAGAGTACGACGGCAAACTGACTATCGAGGATCAAACCGCATTGAATATATATGGAAATCAAATTTAGATATGCGGCTCTCACCTCTAGCAGTCTCGCATACATTGAACTTGACTGGAAATGTCGGCTGCACAATTTCTATGCAGTCACGAACATTAACTGTTTGCAGCTTTCGCCACATATACATATATAGGCAATACAATTAAACAATAATTGATTGCGCGGGTGGTGGTAACAATTCTTTAAATCAAGTTTGCGAGTTTTATCCGTTGCATACGTTACTTGCACAAAACCTTTCCTGGTTAGTGTGTCATTCTGGACTCTCGTTGAAATAATCATTTGGTTGCTGTAAAATTTATGGGGATTCTTTAAATTAGGTGCCAAATTCAAGATAGCTTTGCTTATAATAATACTCGTAGATATGTAAGACGCCAACAGAAGCGCAGTTTGAAAGATGATCTTGAATACTTTTGGATCAGCAAGGCTAAGGAGGAAAGAAGCGTTCGCATCAAGTAACAGCCGATGTTTGTTCCAACTTATTCTCGCAACAGGTCAGAAAATTAAATTTAGACAAACTATAAATGATAACAACAAACAACTAATAATCGGTAAAATACGTTTTCTTGATAGATGGGCGACGATTATCTTGAACCGCATGAGCGCTTCGCGTGAATAAAATTAGAGAATATAAGATAGGATTCCGGTCAGGACGAGGATTAATAGATAATGTTTCAACTCAACGCAAGTTCTTTAACAGCGCCATGTATATCGCCATCCCACTATATCCGTCTTTCAAGGGGCGCGTTTGCCAATGCATTGAATGTTCCATTCGATATTTTTCAAGAAAGTGGTATGCCTACGAATATTTTAAATATATGCACTCTCTACACAAACACTTTGGTTGTGTTAAGGTATACTACGAATTAATAAAGATTTACTACTAGCGGCGGTGTTCATCAGGCTGTCTGATTTTACCATTTTTGTCTAATTTTGTAATAGACGCTGTTATGAGCATCACTTTTCAATACGAAGCTATCCTGGGCGGTGGATAAATCGTTTCTAACAATGGAAATGATATTGTATTATTATTTAACTATTGAAATACTGTTCAGGCTACCATGAGTAGATTATCAGTCATAATTCCATCTTTCCGTATGAATTTCGCATCCATTAAATATAAGATACGTTTACAGGATCGCTCACCACACACTTCAACTCTGCGACTGCGAAGTGAAGATCTGGATGTAGTTGACAGATTTACATAACTGGGCAGCTGTATTAATAACTCTGGTATTATGTCGGGAAAGCTAGGGCAACTTTCTCCCACCTTCGTTATTTATGACTACCTTGAGGGTCTTGTTCACAGTGCACCTGTACGTCCAGTTTCATTATACGCTTGCGAAAAGACCCCTTATAGTTGATTATTTTATATGCTGGAGGGCATTTGTCCACCGGTGTTTGAGAAACCTATAAGATACCAACAATGAATAATAAAATATTTAAATCAACTTTGCGAGCTTTTAGTAAATTGGCGGTAGTTTTGTTATGTTGTTCGACGACTGGTTAAATACAATGGGATTTGTGTTTACTTCAGGCTCGCAAACTTGATTTAAATAATTGTTACCACCACCCTGCGCAATCAATTATAGTTTAATGAATAATCAACGCTGATATCCGTAGTTGTAATTTAGGAAAGGTCAACAATTGCTTCTCGTTAAAATAATAACTAAGACCCTATCAACTGTGTTGTTATGCCTTGAATTCGATTGACCAGTCGAGCATTATCTTTACAGTCATCACAAGCACCACTTACTCACCTTTTCCTTGTGGTACGACACAATGTGTTTGCATCCACTGTCTGTCCAATAATTGAAGATAATTCGACTTCTTTTTACTGAAATCTTTTTCAATGAAAAGCACATCACACAAACGATTTGACAATCAATATGTCAAGTGGAAAATTTAGTTTAAACTTACTTGTTTGCTTATTTTGTTTTCGCTCTTTTAAACTAGCTATTGTTCGGAGTTAACGCGTATCATTTCTCCAGAATGTCTATGTTTACTGCACAAGATTGTAGATTTTCCGCTCATTCTGTTAGAAGCAGTATGACCAAGTGCAAGCCAAGAATAAGATTTTGACTGCCAGAGCCTATTAAATGCGTTTGTCGTTAGTTTATAACGGGGGTAATAATATCGACCTAGACGTCGTCTTGAACCGTTGACAATCTGCTGTTAAACTTCAATTCAATGAAACCAAACTTGGTAGCGTTTTGCCTTTTTTATGATTATACTTGGAGGGCTGGGTTTTTGGAACTTCCGGTAAGGTATGATACACACGAGATTAAGAATAATTAAATGAGTACTGCGGAATATACGGTTCTTGAAAGTTAAAAATTACAGACAATTTGTGGATTCGGTGACGTACAGCGTTAAATGTGTGACATTTATGCAAATTTTCTTGTCTTCCAACTCCTTCTGTCAGAAATTCTGACTTGATAAGTTCTCATTAAATAGTTCGTCAAATCGAATTTTAATTCTACGTTTGTTATCGCACAACATATTACAACCATACACGTATTTTCACTAGATGTTAAATAATGTTTGTTGCGGAGAACTAATATATATGCAAGTATGTATTAGGTGTTGCGAACTGTTAGTATCCTTTACAGACTCGGTATATATATATTACATAGTGTGAGTTAGCGTAGGAATCGCATTGTCGTAGACTATATGATGTTAGCTTCACTATTGCAGGTTTACACATTCGTCTAGGAGATTTACCGTCCTATTATCCCTTATTCTTGACCAAAATATACAGTGGTTAAAGGACGTAATATCAGCTCCTACTGATGAGTCGCCCGTAATCAGGAAACAAATGTGTATGAGAATATACTTTCCTTCCATGCTGTCTTTGGTTTATCCTTCTTGTCACAACTGAACTAATTTGTTACTAAGTTCGCATCACATAATACATACTTATACATACATAAACACATACATACATGCATAACCACATACGTAAATGCATACATACATACCTTCATATATGTAAGTATTCACATACCTACTTGATAGTTATGTTAATAAACTAGCATGTATATATGTTTTTCCGTCGCATTACCACGAAATTCATAGTCCAGCTGAACTAATTTTGTTACTAGGTTGGCAACACCTACTACATACTTTCACTAAACGTTGTTAGAAAAAAATCTGTCAATATATAACGCGCAGGATATCAAATTGTAGTACGATTCATGTTAGCATAATTAACTTTTATGAGCGTTGACCCCAAAGAAATATTTTTTGTATTTAACTTTAAAATAGCACTTTGAACTTTTTTTAAATTTGCATTCCAAAGCAGAATATTTCTATAAATTAAATTTTTAATTCCGTTAGTTTATTTTCACATATTCAGATCTGATGTTCCTATTATGCCAAGACTTGTTATTCGTTGGACTGAAAGTTAGTTTAAGATATTTAATACATGAAGTATATGAGAATAATGATTATCATACACGCGACTCTGATTTTTCCACACCAATATTTTATGATGGTGTGTATAAATTATAGTTCGTACACAACTCACATAGTGTTTCTTAAAAGAAAGAAAAATTACGAAACTGGATTAATCAACATTATCTGATCCGTGTTTTGACTAACAAAGGCCTATTTACAGTTCTTTTTTTCTTGAAATTATTTCAGAAGCCCCCTTAGGCTGCCTTCTTCAGGTCACCCTACATCAAAAGTTTCATAAAACAAGCCTTTATTAATTTGTTTTTTAAAACTTGATGATGAGTGAACTGAAGAACGCAGAAGTTAAAAGTATTTCCAATAGACAAAATAACTCGAATTCCACCTGTGTTAATCAAAACACATCAGGTAATAAGGTAATTGTGTTTCCGTTTGCTGACATGTTTAAGTTTCACATTTTATTGTTGTTCAATTTATATTTTCAGGATTTGCTTAACGAGTTTAATCCTTTTGAGATAACCAACCATGCTGTTCTTCTGGTTGGGTATGGTTACGACGAGGAATTGAACAAGCCATACTGGATTGTAAAAAATAGTTGGGGAACGTCATGGGGCGAAGATGGATTCTTCCGTATTTTGCGAGGCAGTGACGAGTGTGGTATTGAATCACTTGGCGTTTCAGTAGAAGTTGTTATTTAATCAATGTTCTGCAACAAGTTATGCCTAATTCTTGAGCTTTAATTTCGACATTAAACAACGTAAATTATGTTCCTTCGATGGAAATTTTTGTCATAATTCATAACGGATTACAGAGGTTATGTTTTATATATTTTTTGATTTTCGCTTTTAACTTTATTTTTTAAATGTCATTATTTAAAACTTTTTAAATATAATTAATTTTTATACTCATTTATTTTACTAAAAAACTTGTTTCTGCTGATTAAAACGCGTCATGTATTTTATTGTGCTTTTTAATTCTTTAAAAAGGTAGACTCAAATTTCCATAAAATTTGAAGTATAATTTATCAGTATAAATGATACTTGCATTAAAATTTCTGGTAGCCTCTTGTCCTATATTTTTTCTTAAGTTGTGGTCTATGTATACGCCAAATTTTATTTATCTTCGGACATTATGCTAATTTTAACTATAGGCTTGTTTCATTTGTTGCTTTCAAGGACATACGTGGGCCGACTTTGAAATATTGTTGACGATATTGTTCTTTAGTACTTTTAATCTATTTGTTGAGGATCGGAAATATGCGTATTTTTATCTATTTAATATGATTTAGGTTTGTGATTTTTGTCTACTTAATTTATCGATTTGCTAGATTTCATATAAATATGCTCGAAAACAGGTAACATACTTGAAATTAATTATATTGAATGTAACAAGGAGACTGAAACTTTTTCTGTGTTATCTGTTACGTGGCTTTCTTTAAAAATAAATTTAAAAAATTATTTTGTAATGATTATCGAATTTAATACATATATTTTTGCCGAAAAGTCTTTGATTTTCGAATATGGACTTATTGGATAAATTTGGTTCATAGTATAGTATAGACGAGAGTATATATTAAATGTCAATTTCCTTTTTTTAGATTTGTTACATTCTTCTATACACGTGATCATACAGCTGGCAATGACCGTAAATTTCCACACACTGTATTGAATCGTATAACTTCTTAGGTCTAAAATATGTTTAATTGTTGTTGATTGACTGCAACAAACATCCTCGTTATGTTACAATTTGCGTCACGCCATTACTTATTTAGTTCCAACAATTAAATGATCTAATACTAGAGCATGTCTATGAAATACTTGCACAATTTACACTAGACAAATTTGGGGTTAAGCTTTCCGATTATGGCCGAAATCATTTCGGATTAAACGATAACACGCTCCTTGACTGATATGAACGATAGACATAGTTCCAATAATTTGGTTTTGATTAAAACGCCTAGTTTTAATTTATCAGTCGTTTTAATTATAATTCTTTTATCTTTCATCATAACGAAAGTTTGTTCCACTAATGTTATAATGCGATATATATATATATATATATATATATATATATATATATATATATATATATATGTATATATATATTCCATTAACACTGGCGAAACTTCAATTCGTAGTTATTGATCGTTGATTGATATTTGGAAAATTACCTTATTCAATGTATTAGTTTGACAGTGAGAGCAAATACTGTTTTTTTTGCGAAGAACTAATATATATGCAAGTATGTATTATGTGTTGTGAAACTAGTAACAAAATTAGCTCAGCTGTACCACAATGATGATAAACCAAAGACAGCATGAATGGGAAGTAATATCTCATGCACATTCTTTCGTGTTTACTGGCGATTCATCAGTAGTAGGCGGTATTACGCCCTTTAACCACTATATTTGGGTGAAGAATATGATACGACGGTACAATCTCCTAGACGAATGTAAACATGCAATATAGCTAACATCATATAAAGCCCCTGACAATGCGACTTCAACGCTAATCCCTTTCTATAATTTATATATATATATATATATATATATATATATATATACTGTATATATAATCGTGAATTTACAATAGGCCTGACACTATATGCCCCAGCCGCAACCCAATCTTGTGACTTCATACATATTTACTTGACAAACTAGGTACTAAAAAGTTTTAATTCGAGCCGTCTCCGGCAAATTCTGGCCAGTACGTGATGAATTCCCAATAAGGACGAAACCGGTCTAGTGGTTGACTTGCCTTTTCTACACTACAATTCTTAGTTTATACGGACATATGTAAGTAATTAGTTGGTCTGGTGCTTATATCAAGATCGCAACCTTGATTATAGTAATTGCTATCACCGCCCGCTCAACCAATGTTGGTTTAAACTAGGTGCTTGTTTCCGTAACCAACAAAAGTTCTGATGTATCAACATGTATACTTGTGCCAGTTATTACATCAGCATTTAAATGAACATTTCACGTACTATTGGGATACTTTTTGGGTCCGTGAATAAATGTCCTGTAATATGAAAAACGTTGCTCTTACCCAAAGTTGGGCTACAAACATTGCACCTTATTAGAAATATCAGTTGCACAGCTGAATACAATATGATTGTGTTTATCTAAGGCTCCATAACCTTTTTTAAGGAATATTAACTACCAACCAAACTATCAATATTTGTTTTAATGGATGGCGAAAGTTGACATATTCTATATTCATGACGGGGTATAAACTATACAGCCGATATTTTAAGCCAGGTAAAATGTTTTCGAGACTTCAACCGATAGCCAAACGTCTGGTTTTTGCACTTTATATATTTATGCGATGGAGCCGAATTTCAAAGAGATGCTCAAGTGAAATAAGTGAGAAACAAACAATGATATTACAATTAACAACAATTGATATTCAAATTATGACCGAACTTCTTGTTTATATAACAGAAGATAAAGAATTTTGCACTAAGAAGCATTCGCAGCGCATAATAATTTTTTGTTTTTTTTGAAGAAAATTCGGAAATCCGCATGATTAGATTTGGATTTTAGTAAACAATGTGTTGACCTATAGAGTACCAGATACCACAGTCGAGTTTAGTTCTGGTGAATAGAAAATGGCCTTTTTCAGTGATGTGTATGCTTGCTTTATATTTAATGCATAATTCCATACATGAATAATTCCTCGATTGATAATTAAAAAATGGTTCTGTTGATTCAATGTTAAAACGATTGACTGTCGGTTCGTGAATCACTCGAAGACTGTTAATAAGAACCAGTCTCCCAATAAGTCTGAAACCATAGCCTATTCGATTATTTGCATTTAAAATTCACATGATGGTTCTGAGTTTTAATTTGTCAGTTACAGACAATTGCTTCTGCTCTTGTCAATTTAAAAAAAATGATTATAATGTCAATTTTAATTCAGACAGCTTTTTGAGATAAGGTCGAATTTCAAAGTAATTTTAGAACTATACATTTTGATACACTGAACTTCTGTTATTTGTATAATTTTTACGGCAAAGTCCAATTGAGTGCCACGTAAATACTCATGTTTAAACGATATCATCAACTAATTAATATTTTCATTATTTTGTTTCAATGGTAACTAAGCCGCTTATTAACTGCGCTTATGTTTAATTAAATGATGATAAGAGTTAAACATTCAAGAATTTGCTACTTATCAAATTGGCACGGACACGAAACTGTGATTCTAGTTTCTGAATCAGTTCAAATAAATTTGATAACATTGTTTAGTAAGAATACGCCTCGCTATTTATAGCAATAGATTGCAATAATATTACAAGCTTGACACTTGTGTAAAATTATCACATTTACCACGAGTGATAAATAGACAGCTTTTGATCAACATTTTGTAATGCATAGACCATTTTTAAAGCCACAAAATAAAAGGATCATTTATTTACATAACGATTGCGAGCCTCATAAATACCAATCTTATACATACATCTGTCAGTAATTATTAACAACGTATAATGTAGAAAAGGCAATTTACCAGTATATATATATATATATATATATATATATATATATATATATATATATATATATATATATATATATATATATATAATGGGATCGGTGATTATATCAAGTTCGCAAACGTGATGACTAGTTTTCAATATCATATTTGTTGTAGACAAGCACCAAATCCTGTTAACTAGGCACAACTTGGCCACACTACGGTCATTGACGCGTACTGAGGCGATTCAACCTTCCATGATCCTCATAAGAGCACGACGCTCACAAACTAACGATGGTCAAACCGCAATGCACATATAAAGAAAGTGAAATTAGATTGGAGACTTGAATCTTATATATCACTTCTTCGACATATGTGCATCAGTATTGTCAATAAAAATTTTTTTTCAATTTTCTAAATAAAGCAGAATTTTTTATTAGTCTCAATGGCTACACTTAAAAACGAGTATGTGCATCTGAATTCTAATTAAAAAGACATTCTTCAAATTATGATTTTGGTGATCAAGTAATCTATCCCATCGTTAAAGGTTCCAAGAAACTGCTAAATGTACGTAGTGTGCGGCATGGTGGTTGTTGTCAGAAAATAAGATCACGAAGCATACATGCCAGATTCGAGCCATGTACACGTCAAATTCTAAATTTTAAGAGATGAGTTCCCAAAAAGGACGAAACCGAAAATTCGTACACTACCTGATCTGCGTTTTGACTAAGTATTGTTCCAGTAGTTTACCTTCAAATAATATTCGGCTAAATTGCCGATAGCTTCATCAGCTGCAGTGTAATGGTAACTCATAAAGATCGACGCATCCAGTTAATGAAGTAGGCTTGCTTCATTAGTTAAATTTCTGAGGTATATTGCAACTGATGAAGGCTATTGATAAGTTTATCCGAAACATATTTAAAAAAGGAAAACTACTGGAAAAATGAAAGCTGCGTTATTCAAAACGCATATCAGATAATGTCTATTAATTCAGGTTCGCAAACAAATCTCCATTCAAGAAACATTTACCGTATGAATTGCCTTTTATACTGACATATCTATGTAAATAATGGTACAGGTGTCTATATCGGGTTCGAAGCCTCGATTTGCAGAATTGTCACCGCCCGCCGGACCACTGTTAGTTTAAGTAATTCTATCCACGCAAGGATACACACTAGTAAAGCATTCCAGAACTCATCATTAATCTCACGGTTATTCTTTCGCTTTATGTCAGCTTTTATTATCACGTTCTTTACTATGACAAAGAATTTTGCTCACTAAAATAAGAATTACCAGCAGCGATGGATTCATTTTTTGTCAATCATATGGTTAAGCCAGTAATTTTGAGGGTGCAATTATAATTATCAGTTCTTGGATGAGGAGAACTTTTGTGTACACATCCGTGTAGTAGACGTAACAAAACTAGCAACTATTATATATAAATGCAATCTTGTATGGAATGCTGCGCACATAGTAAAAAATTGATCACAAGGATAAAGCAAAGAAAGTCAGTTTACGTTAGTACTCTGAAGATGATCATGGAAGTTCGGGATGTGTCAGTGCGTCCGGCTGGCGTTAGTTTTTCTGTTGTTCGACAACTGGTTAAGTACAAAGTGATTGGTGTTTACTTCAAGTTCACAAACTTTATTTAAGCAATTCTTACCACCACCCGCTCAATCATTTATTGGTTTATTGTATTATCTATTTATATATGAGGCGAATGCTGCTAAAAGTTAATTTTCGTGATTGCATAGAAATTGGGCAGTCAACATTTCCAGTCAAGTACCTTGTGTGCGACACAATTCGAGGCGAGAGACGCATACCTAATCTTGCTTTCCATATATATTCAAAGCGGCTTGATCCTCGCTAGTCAGTTAGCCGTCGTACTCTGAAGATGAACATGTAAGGTCGAAACGCGTCAGTGTGTGTGTGTCTGGCGATAGTTTTGCTGTTTTTCGTTTGTTTGGTTAAATGTCGGATTGGTGTTTACCTAAAGTTCGCAAACTTGATTTAATTAATTGCTACCATCAAACGCGCAATCACTGATTGATTATCTGTATTACCTGTTTATATTTGTGGCGACAGTTGCAAAAAGTTAATTTTCGTGACTGCATAGCAATTGTGCAGCCATCTTTTCCACTCGTGTAACATGTTTGCGAAACTACTAGAGGTTAGAGCCGCATACGTAATCTTGATTTCCATATATATCCCGTGCGGTTTGATCCTCGCTAGTTAGTTTGCCGCAATTTTATGATGAACATGGAAGGTCGAAACGCATTAGTGCGTGTGACTGGCGGTAGTTTCGCTATGTTGTTCGACGACTGGTTAATACAAAATTGTTCGAGTTTACTTCAAATTCGCCAACTTGATATAAAAAATTGTTTCCATCACCTGAGCATTCATTGATTGTATTATCTATTTATATTTGTGGCGAAAGCTGCAAAATTTTAATGCTCGTGACTGCATAGAAATTGCACAGCCAACATTTGCAGCCAACTATCATGTCAAAGAGACTACTAGAAGTGAGAGCCGCATACATAATCCCGCTCATTTGCGCAGGCGCGTCTTTGCGATTTGATTCCACGCGACGGGTCGTACTGATCATGAAGGTCGAAACGCGACATTCAGTTGTTTTACTATGTTCTTCGATGACTGGTTAAATACAAAAGGATTGGTGTTTACTTCAAGTTTTCAAATTTAATTTAGGTCACTGTTACCACCACCCACGCACATATATGGAAAGCAAAATTAGATATGCTGCTCTCACCTCTAGTAGTCTCTGTACATAGTACTTGACTGCAAATGTTTTTGTCATGCAATAAATTTATATTTAATGACCAACATTAACGTTTTGTTGCATATATATAAGCATTACAATTAAACAATCCATGATAGCGCGAGTCGTGGTAATTATTCAAATCAAGTTTGCGAGCTTGAAGTAAAAACAAATGCTTTTGTATTTAACCAGTCGTAAAATAACAGTTTTGCTATGCTGTTTGATGGCGGATTAAATAAATTGGAATTGTTGCATATTTCAATTTAGCAAACTTGATTTGATTAACCTTATGCAATTCATCATTTTGATGGTTCTCGTTCGGTTTTGGCTTTCATCAACTAGATGCCAGATATGGAGGTGTTGGGGGTCATTTACAGACTGAAAAATGCACTCGGAATCTGGTAAGTAATTTATGAGTGTGGTGTCTGTTCTGTAATGACAGATTTGGGATGGTTAGTTGGAACTTTGGGTCTAAATGGATGCCAATGCGAACAGATGGTTAATTCTCAAGCCATCAAAACAATAATGACCAGATCTCAGATATCACTTTGCAATACAGTGAGAAGGACCTTTACATGCAAACAGACACAAGCTAATACACACTTACCAATCAGCAAAAACATTAAATAGAAAACCGAGTCATATTTGTTGCCACCCACATATTGAAATGGAAACCCAGAATGTATATAAATGAAAGATTGTAGGGTAAAGCTTAGCATTATCGAAATAAATGGTCATTATCCACTTTGTTATTGAAGTGTTCTTTTCTTCCTAATTAGAAATATACTGTATAATATTCAGATACAATGGACATAATAAAGGAATATATATATATATATATATATATATATATATATATATATATATATATATATATATATATATATATATATATATATATATATATATATATATATATATATTGTTACGCAGCTGTTGTCTTGCAGAATTAATTCACCGCATATAAAATAGTTTAGAACAAAAATAAAACTTGCATGGTAGGGCTGGTGTTTATGCTTTGCTACACCAAATTTTTCGCGAAGTTTGACTTCAAATTGGCATAGTTAGTTAGTACGAATAAATTCAATAGATACGCTAACTTAATTTGAGATCTATAATACAACCGCACATTCAAAGCGTTGATTTGCAGGGTGTGTAGAACGTTACTGTGCTATTGTGGAACCTTGTATACATGCAATTATTGAATATGGTTATATAGTGTGTGCTTTAAATCGCATGTTGTCACATGCTTATGCGTGTGAAAATCGACCTTTACTGGCTGACAGCATTTTAGGTGCTCCTTTGTTGATTTTCTAATGCGCGTAATCGACGCACCAAATTCGGTAACTCCATTTACCTAAAATCATCATTTTTGTTAGTTTTGTCGTGTGATCTATTTGAAAAAAATCTGATTGTTACTTTTGTAATGTCTGTTAAATAGCCTTAGATTAAAACAAATTGATCAATCTGTATGTCATATTTTTATAATTTCACGCTGCTCATGTCCCATTAACCAAAAGTAATAGCTAGCCCAGTTTTAAATTACCAGCTTCTTCTTATAATCGATGCAATTATTGACTGTTGGCATGTTCTATACCTTATTTTGATTTTAATGTATATCATACCTCTATTTGTAGTAAAAATATATCTAAAAATAAGTATACAAATAGATTTTTTGTTGAGTATCATTGCGGAAAAGTTAAGCAAAGTTGTGTAGAAATAGTCAACTTTGAGGCCGAGAACGCTCCAGTTGTCCTATCTAGGGCTAAATCGAATACAAACGAAAGTCCTCGCGGCAGTGCACGAATTTAGATGAAGCAGTCAGCACAATGTTGGAAGCAGAAGTAAAAACACAAAAAAATGAACATTTTAATTTCGTTTTACTAAATGAACACGCTTTATACGGGCAAACTCCTATAAACAATTGATTAAAAATAAAGCATTTATGTTAAGTTGAGCACAATGCTTTCTGACGGATTGCAAAACTTAGTAGGTGTATTGCCTCACAAATGAACACTTTTACTGCGTGTCGGCTGGACGATACAGTTATAATAATTTCTGAGGAAATCCGTATAAACGACCCAACCATTGTAGTTGAAGTCAACTAATGGCTTATCGATAAAACAGAAAATTTAGAATGGTTAAGCCAAGAACGTATCTGGGCAATAAGTCACAGCCAAAGTTAAGGCTGCGTATACTGTGCTTACAGGGCCTGCCATATATATCGTTTGCCTATAAAAAACTCGGCGATCGATTTGTTCGCCTCTAGATTGTATTATTTAGCGGATTTAAAGGGATCGAAATTAACGGCTCTACGATTGTTAGCAACGCATAGTTAGATGCGTATTTGTAGAGCTAAACGTATCCTGTTGTCATCATTGGGGATTGAGATTTACGGTTGGTGTGCTTTTATGGCTTATTAGGCTATACGAGTGAGGCGTCAACGCTGTTAGAGTTTCTTTTACTAGGCAGGCGAACAAAGGGGGGGGGGTCTAAACAAACACGATCTCAACCACCAAAAAGGAATGTGCTACCTTGATTTACATGTTTTGGTTATGCTCGTTTTTTTGTTGTTCAGCAATGTGGGAGTATCGAAGCATATTTCGTTATGATACGTCAAATCTCGTATTGGTTAGAATTCAAAAGAAAATTAATTAAATTACATACTAATATATTTGTGTCCTATCCAATACTCTGAAAATCTTTAAAAATGTAATCGTAAAGACATTTTCAAGGGAAAAGTTTAACTGCATCCGACTATATCGCGCGGATTGCAAATTTTTCGTGTTACTCTTTAGTTAAAATTGAAGAGCTGTCTCGAAATTTTATTTCAATGTTAAGGTTTTTAAATAAACATATGTTTGATGTAGATCTTTAGTTAAAATAATAATTTATTTTAAATTCTTTCAATGCCAAACAACTTAGATTAAATCTGTAGTTACTTATCGAGAAGAAATTCTTCCAATACTGTTTCAATGAAGTTTTAAATGACGGCTTTTTTGCATTATCTGTGAAGCGTTGCTCCGCAATATAAAATTCGAAGGAACTACAATTGATTTGAATATTTTCAAGTGCAAAGTTTAACCGCGTCCGACAATGTCGCGCAGATTGCAAGTTATTCGTGTTACTCGTAAGCTCAATTTGAAGAGTTGTCTCGAAATTTTATTTCATTGTTAAGGTTTTTAAAATAAAAATGTTTGATGTAGAGTTTTAGTTAAAACATTAATTTATTTTGAATTTTTTCAATGCGAAGCAGCTTAGATTAAATCTGTAATTACTAATCGACAATAAATTCTTACAATACTCCTACGCACTTTTAAATGACGGTATATTATTATTATTAACTGTGGAGCATCGCTCCGCAAAGTAACTCCAATTGATTTTTACCTTAAGTAGTCCTTTCTACGATTACAATTTTGATAGATAGGAAAAGTAAAAAAATAAATTTTGACTAGCTTTAATTTTTACGCAGATTCTTTAAATCTAGTTTACGAGCTTGTTGGTATCTCCGATCCCATTGTATTTATCCAGTGTAACTGAATGTCAAACTACCCTCAGTGGCGGCAGTTTTGCCATGTTATTCGAATGGTTTAATACAATGGGATTGACACTTACTTAAAGCTCGCAAACTTGATTTAAATAATTGTCACCAATCGTGCAATGATTGACTGTTCCATTTTGACGCAAATTTATGTTCAATTGATATTTCAGTGGGCATATGTGTCTATCGTGATTGGCGTTTCACTTATCGACAGTTGCACAGGACTTAAATTCAGTAGATGCAATATCTAATGGAAATTTACGAACTCTGGAGTACGAACTTTCATCTGTCAAAGATTCATTTCCTAGGGAGAATATTAACCTTTTATTTAGGAAAAAGCGAGTGGGAGTTTTCGCTGGTCTTGATTTGAGTTCAACTTACAAAGATTTAAAATATTTGTGTTGTTTAAAACGGCTTCAAAAAAGACAATTTCGGGCGTGTTCTAGTGTAAATTTTTTAAACATTATAAGAAGCATATCATTTAATTTGCTATCGCTCTTCGAGTGTCGTAAACTGCTTATAAAAATAATAAAATTCACCCACAATTTCCAGGGTGGTCTATAGAAATCTGCTGGTTCATGATTTCGGACTAATATGCATTTACGAGTCAAATTTATGTTCCCACTTTTACGTTATCTACCATGATAAGATATGATATATATAATCCACTTATTAGGGGAAAAGTTGTCTATTCGTGCACTCAGCGGAGTTTATTCGGGATAGAGTAATGTCATATTTATGTGCAATCCGAATAAAATAACCAATATTTTATTATGATTCACTTAGGTTATATTTTAGTCTCATCATCATTATTTTTGATTCAAACATTGTCTTTGTAAAATCGTACTTCATCTGTAAACACAAATTTCATGGTGGTCTATAGAAATCTGCTGGTTCATGATTTCGTATACTATTGCATTTACAAGTCCAATTTATGGACCGATTTCTTTGTTATCTACCATGATAAGATATTATATATATATATATAGATATATGTAAATATAAATATAATAATAATATATATATATATATATATGTTCCACGTATTGCATAAAAGTTATCCATTCGTGCATTCTGCGGAGTTTATCCGCGATAGAGTAAAGTCATATTTAGGTGCAATCTGTATAAAATAATTAATATTTACTTATGATTCACTTAGGTTATATTTTAGTCTCATGATCATTATTTTTAAGTTATACATTGCCTTTGTAAAATTGTATTTCCTCTGTAAAGATGTAGTGCTTTTAAGAGTAATTTATTTTCTAATTTAAGGTGTGTACGCCATGACGCAGCGGACCTCTTTCAGGTTGAGTTTGTACGCACTGGGCAATATACTTTAGGAAAACGCATTGATTCACTGGTTACAGCGACATCATCACTCCATTGTAACAATGCTAGATGATTATATTATTAGATCACTTCGTCATTTCAAGAAATTCCTCACTTTTGTCAGTTTATTGGTTTAAAGTTGCTTGGCATGTCTTAACAATATCTAGGCCGGGTTACCTATTGTTAAAGTAAGGTTGCGATTCTGATATTAATTCAAGTCCCATTACATACATACATTTGCCTGTTTAAACTAAGCATTGCGTAAC
Source organism: Eudiplozoon nipponicum (assembly GCA_029291075.1). Lineage (NCBI taxonomy): Eukaryota > Metazoa > Platyhelminthes > Monogenea > Mazocraeidea > Diplozoidae > Eudiplozoon > Eudiplozoon nipponicum. The sequence continues at coordinate 28,671 of JAQBSW010008757.1, forward strand.
GTAAATAAGGCAATGCATCAAAGAGTTAAATCAAATCTCTAAAAGAATTAATTATTTATAAATTAGGCATAGCTTAATATGGCTAAATTGACCGATCTATTAGACCTGGGTTTATTTTACAGTGCTGTTAGCCAGCTGACCCTCGAAATACTACCTGATGAAATTAAAGCATCAAAATGCAAAAACGTGGTTGAAATTATTTTTACATAAATTACTGAGTGTGGAGATACATATGAAATATTACACTAGCCTGCATAAAATAAGCCATTTACATTAATTTTAACTAAATCGCCTGAATTATGTTTGTACTAGTTACAAATTTCAAATTAATGAACCTTAGTATCACAGCCTCGCCTTGCCTCAAAACTAACTTTGTCAAATTGGGGTGTGTGTATAGGTATAGGCTGTCTCATTTCCGTGTGATAACCAGATAAGTATCTTCATTTGAACTTGATCTTTCATTTTATAATTCACACTCTGTTAATTACCGTTCTGTTTTTAATTATTGCTTATATCAAGTTTTATTCTTTTTACAAAAGTGAAGTAAATTTTTTTCTTCCACTCACAGTGGCAGTGAAGCATCATTTATTAAAGGCTGCTGTGTTATTGCTGTGTATTATTGTTGCTTACCTAGTAAAAAAATAATTCAAATAAGACCCGAAGGATAAAGCATAGTCAGCATGAACCTAGAGCACACATGCGATTCGTGCTTACTGCTGGCTCCTACTGATGAGTTGTCAGTAAAAACGAAAATAATGTGCACGAGATTAAACTTTGTGTTCATGCTCTCTTTGGTTTATCCTTCTGGTCATATTTAAATTAATTGGTTACTATGTGCGCAACACCTAATGCACAATTACCTGATGAATTGCCTTTTACACACCATACAACACATAGTTTATAGCTACAAATGTACGTACATAATAGGTCAGGTATATAAATCAAGATCGCAACCTTGATTAAAGTAATTGTTATCACCGCCCGCGCATCCTATGTTCGTTTAACTATAATTTTCTGTATGAACACAACTAACAAATTATTGGGCGTATGAATCGAACTTACGAACTACCATGTCAAATTGGTTAAACTCTTAAATATGTACTTGGATGCGGAGTAGTAGCAAATAGGCATTTGCAAATAAGGCATGGCGCACCTGGTAACAGGAAGTTTCAAATGAATAGGCCAGAATGAGCGAAATAGAAACAATTTGTTCAAAGGACAAAGGGGTATCCAAAGAAGAGGCAAAGAGTAATAAAATAAATTTCTGCTAAATTATGTCTAAGTTAAATATCAAATTTCATATTAGATTTGATTTACAATATTACAATCAGCGTTTCTCTCACAATGGCCAAACTTTAAACATGTATTTGTGCTGAAATTGAGTAGTGAAATTCGAATTAAAGCCAAAAAAACGAATACTAATAAAATGAACGCCGTGTAAAATTATTGTTCCTAACACATTACTATTCAAAAAGAAAAGCATAAAGAATCTAACCAACCTGAGATGTTGACAACACCAAGCATAATCTGGATGAAAAATATTCTGCAATTCCGCAGCTGCTATGAATAATGCCAATAGTTTTTGTATTGACTGAAGTGTAGTTTTTTTATTGTTGAAAACTACAACCGATAATTTTTCTAATTAAAATAGACATTTCCCAGGCCTCCTTTGATCTGGCAAACAACCCATGTTTACAGATATAATAATAAACTATATTATCAATAAAATATCATTGATTGCACTGGTGGTGATAACAGTTCTCTATAATAAACTTTTAGAACTTGAGATAAACACCAATCTCTCTGCATATAACCAGTGGCACAACATAAAAAGTCTACCGCCAGGCTCACGTACTGACGTTTTTATAACTTTTATTCTCACTTTCACGACATCATGGAAACTGGCTAGAGAGATGCAAACCGCAATGCTTCGTGTCGAAGGCAAAATTAGATATGCGCATCTCACTTGTAGTATTTCCGCATACGTTGCACTTGACTGCAAATTGTAGCTGCATCGTCTCTAAGCATTCACTGACATAAACTTCATACAGTTGCGGCAGAATTTATATAATTTTAATCATTATAGATTGCACGAATTGTGATAACAGGTCAAAACGCGTCAGTACATTTTAACGACGGTACTTTTCTATTTTGTGCAACAGGTTAGATACAAAAGGGTAGGTGCTTTTTCTTAAACTTGCAAATTTGCTACAAAGATTTTTTACTCGATTTATAAAATATTATTTTATTTTATAACTTATATAAATGTGGAGGATGCTACAAAATAGTCATGTTCGGGACTGCCTAGAAAATTTTGCATCCGACATTTTCAGTGAAACACAATACAGTGAACCCTCTCTAGTTCGCCGATCGATTGTCGCGGATTCACGACATCGCAAATTTGTTTCATTATATTATACGTGGAAATATGAAAATATATCACAGATTTTACGGTAATGTCGAAAATAATAGCGATACATGAAGCCCCAATATATTTTGTTAATTTAGCTAAAAAATAATAAAAAATAGTACTTTCAAGTCTACGAACAACAAAGCAGGTATAAAATAGTATAAAATATGTAAATACCTGGTATTTGAATTTGTAACTAACCTGCCAATAAAGTACCATATTATAATATTTAAATATTTGTGCCTGTTTTAGATTATGGTACTGCACATACGGGTTCTGTAAATGGTTTTTTGATAACAGTACGTAAAGGTAGGGCTTTGAAATTCCGAATTCATGTTAAATAAATACTGTAAATATGCTGTCTGTACTTCGGATTTTTAGCTATCGCGGCCGGTCTTAGAACCTATCTACCGCGGTACACGAGGGTTCACTGTATATGCAGGGTTTTCAGAAATGACAAACGTATATCTAATTTTGCTTTTCTTATATATGAATTGCAAATTGCTTCTTAATATAGAGACTGCCTTCATGCTGTGATGATGACCAGAGTAATTCAAAACGCGTCAGCGCTTGTTAATACTGTTAGATATGTTATGTTGTACAACGGGTTAGATTAAAATGGATTGGCGTTCATTCCAAGATCAGATACTGAAGTTTAAAATCTTTCGTCACCATCCGTCCAATTAATATTTATTTATTTTAATAACATATATAAATGTGACAGAAGCTGCAGAAAGTTTATACTTGTGACTGAATAGAAATTGCGCAGCCGACATTTCCAATGAAGTACAATGTAGGCGAGACTATAAGGGGTCAGTGCAAAATATTACTTTTAATAATACGTATACACATTGCAGTTTGATCGTCGAAATTCAGTTTGCAATAGGGCTATGATGTCCAGGGAGTTGTTCAACGTGTTATAACGTGCAAATGACTTTGGTAACGCTGTGATCAGCATCTAGGTAAATACGAGGGATTTAGTTATTTTTTCTTAAGTTGTAAAACCTTTTAAAAATTGATTTCGCAACAATCGCGCAATTAATACAGCTAATGTTCGTGACTGAATATAAATTGTGTAGCCGACATTTCCAGTCACGAACCTTGTATGCAAGATTGCTAGATGTGAGAGCCGAATATCTAGCTTGGCTTTCCGTATCTATTCAATGAGGTTTGATCCTCGCTAGTCAGTTTGCCGTCGTACCCTGATGATGATCATGGAAGGACGAAACGCGTAAGTGCGTTGCGGCTGGCGGTAGTTTTGTTATGTTGTTCGACGACTGGTTAA
>JAQBSW010008758.1:0-32362 GCA_029291075.1 Eudiplozoon nipponicum
ACTTAAGAGTTGCGTTAGATTCAATCTTCTGGATTATGTCCCACTATCTATTTAGCTATCATTCCAGTACTATACTAGATAGCCTTCAAAGCTCAAACCCAAGAACTGATGCATAACAGTAATAATTTTGACAAAATCGGTATCAGTACTTTGACCTCTGATTTTAACAGCTCATTTATCGATGGGCCTTTAAATATTACACTGAAAATGAAAATTCGATTGATGTCTAATCTGACGATGCTAATCACTTGTCTAGCAATGGTAAACATCGAGTGCCGACAGGATCCTCTATTTTCTAGAGAATAATATTACGTGTACCAAGGTTCTATCTGCTCCTTAACTCTTGGGAAAGTAGTGATTTCCGTCACGATCGCCATTTTGGCTTTCTTTGTTAGTGAACTTGGCAAACCGGTGTTTTTATTGCTAATCTCCAGGAGACGAGGATTGTTCCACAACGTCGCCTATTCGGTACAGTATACAAAAAGACGAATTATTTCACTCCGAATGTAGTAATAGCTCAGTCAGACTCTCTTCTGTTCGGTTTAGTAACAAAGACCATACTTGTCCGGTACTCAAATAACTTTCAAATTGATGTTCGCTGGGTTACACAATTACAGTTTGGCCATACGCCATAAGCAAGTTATCGCAACACCCTCAACTAGCATGTTAAGTAGAAATATGTATTTGTTGAATGGTATCAGATGTGGCCGCTGGATTGGAGAGGTGTTCAAGAATCCTAATTATTGCCGATAACATCCACGGCAGGCAAGGTGAATGACGTAAAATGAAGTTTACATCGATTAACTTGGCCTGAAATGGTTGTGTAATATCGGTGCCAGGTTTCCCACTTCTCGCCTCAGTCACAGCATCCCACAGAAAACCAGGCGGCAAAACCACCACACATTTTTCAAAATTTGTAAATGTAATTAAGTGCAACACTGATTACGTGTCGCTGACGAACAATCAACGGGCTTGATTCGTAAAAACATCTTCAACAAAACGCGCGCGACGCGCCTACGCGCCTCTTAACCTCTGAAGTCCAACTTCAATGTTCTTAATCTCTTCATTCCAAATATTGCATAAGGCATGAATACGACGTTTATTCCATTGTCTTTTTGATATATATATATATATATATGAAAACGCATACATCCATAGAGTGGCAAACCATTTAATTATCGCGAAAGGCCGCAAAGCCGTTGGCATCAATGGCCTACCTTCTGAATTATTATATTAAGTTTCTACAGAAGGTTATTTCTGTGTATTAAAGAGCACAACCATCTCCGACTTAATGGAGAGGTGTCAATATGGCCAACATGCCTACGAAAGTTAACATGGCTATTTCAAAGAATTTTACTGATATTTTACTTCTATACGGCGTTTTATAATTTAACTTTGCCTTTAATCTTAAATGGATTTGCAAAACTTGTAGAAGATATTAGGCGAAAGTTGTCCTGATCTTGGTGGGGAGTGCAAGATATGAATCAGAGTAATGCATCTAGTCTCGCAATTGAATAACGTCACCGATATGTATATCTAATCGACTTTCATTTACTATACCGCATTCGAATCGGTAACCAACAAGATGCTACGATGAGCATTGACTCAGATTTATATTAGCTTTGACAGTTGTACTACAAGTCTACCTGAATTAGTCTCACCAAGTTGAACTTCGTCCTTCCTACAGGCGTTATTGTGGTTTACGCTATTCCCTCATATTAGAATATTGCTCCTGAAAGGTCGGCTTTGGCTTAGTTTACTTTCGTGTAAGCATTGTTGCAGTCGTTTTTTGTATTTTTTGCTAAGCACTTTGAATCCTCCTGTTTATTTATCGACGAATTAAAACATAAGCCTTGAAATGTACCATTCTCATGCTGCTTATATATTCCATTAGAAATGGTGGTCACTAATTGCAACTGTCATATTCTGGTCAGTTTTTTAATCCGTTCGGTCGCCTGAATTACCTCGGGTTTCTTTCACATGCGCCCCAAGAGAAATTAATTTATAACAAAATTCAATACCAGAGTTGTCTCACAAAACATTATTTTATGTGTCATTCCCATTTATCTGCTTAATAAATCCGGATTTGTGTGGCCAGTGTACTGTTTGAAAAGGTGTCTTACTTGCCTCTTTCACGTCAATGTTAATATGTATTTAGGCATTTATGTATGTGTTAATGTATGTATGCATATATGTCTGTATGTATGTATGTGTATATATGTATGAAGAAGAACATCTTCACGCAGTGCTGTCATGGTTGAATTTTAATACGCAACTGGGATAATTCATAGTGCTCGTAGTTTGGTTTAATCTTGATTCTTTTACATTTTTAGGTGCACAGTCTGTGCTGATTCTTGATTGATGGGTTCACATTTTCCCCGTCACCCGAAGCCGCCTGCAATTAGTTTTCCTGAAATTGTTCATGAACCACTTTCGATTTTTTTCCAAATTTTCGTGACTTCATTTACGGTCTCGTCTTCAGGGTTGTAGGTTTGAATTCATGTGTATGCATGCATATATGCACGTATGGATATACTTTTCCCTGTGCATATATTCAACAGTATAGAAATATGTTTAAAAGAAATGTGTACGACAGGATATTTCACAATTACGTGATCTTTATTATACATAGATTCTAGAAATTAGGTACTGTTTTGGGCGGAGAACTAATGTAGCGCACCTAGTAGCAAACAAGTTCAAATGTGACCAGAAGGATAAACCAAAGGCAGCATGAACGGAAAATATAATCTCATGCACAATCGTTTCGTGCTTACTGGTGACTCATCAGTAGGAGCCGGTATTACGCCCTTTACCCACTATATATTTTGGTGAGGATCATACCCTCCTATTTTCACACATTCTTCACCTAAATATATAGTGGGTAAAGGGCGTAATAACGGCTCCTACTTATGAGGCGCCAGTAAACGCAAAACGAACGTGCAACAGATTATACCTTCCATTTATACAATCTTTGGTTTATCCTTTTGTTCATATTTGAACTAACTTGTTATTGATGCACTGCACATAACACACAATCCACAAGTTCTGTTGGTTTACCGTCAATGCTGCGATGAACGGATCATTGGAAAAGGCGTCTGAACTCTAGAGCGGAGATATCATTAAAAATCACACATTAATGGGAATGCAGCAGCCTTTGTAGAAAAAAAGATCGAGTAATCAGCATAGAAAACTTTTGTTGTTATGTTTTCCACATATTGCTAATTATTTTGTATTTAATCAAGTTTCCCCAAAGGCCTTGATTTTGTTCTTTGTTGGAGCTATTTCCTATTAATAAATCTGAATGATTTTCTTAGAATCGTATAAATCTTAGCTCAGCCGTCAAGTGTAATAATAACATGAATCGATAAACACTAGCTATGTAGCCAAACTCACTAAGGCGTGGTATAATTATGATTTTGTAATATGTTTACGCTTATAACTGGAATGTATTTCTCGTATAACATTAACCGAATTGATAACCTAGAGACATTTTAATTGTTATTAATCCACGTTTTCACTAAATTTGAAACATATTTTGTCATTTAACAATAATTGATTGCGTGTGTGGTGGTAACAATTCTTTAAATAAAATGGGATTTTTGTTTACTTCAAGCTCGCAAACTTGTTAAAATGAATGTTTTTTTTGTCATTTCCTAGGCCTGCTGGTGTAAGACCAGCCTATATCGCAGTTTCTAATTTTAAGCCAAAATATGAATATAGCTGTGGAAGTTGTAGAATATAGGTCGCGCTTATTCATATCGACGGTAGTATAAAGCATCAAACATCCATAATTTGGCGCCGCAGATATATTGATTATTTTTGTTTATGATTGTTTTAAATTATTCCTTTTTTGGCAAAACAGCATTGCGCTCCAGTCGATTCTGGCAATGGGCGCGATTCCTTGCCATACATACACGCACAAGCTCCAGACAAAGTGCCCATGACAACGACTCGTCGCGTTACCTTCTTTGTACCAGAGTTTAGTTCTCGCTATAGCATGCATATTGAGTTATGTGACGCCTTTGTCTATCCTAGGATTACCCAGTGGAATAGATTTGATTTTTCCAGCGCCTGCCCCGAGGCTGTCGCTGGAACCCGTTGTGCAAGAGGGTCTGATCTCGATTGATGCCATAATCTACAGAACCTTATACGACCGGATAAAGCACGCATAGCTTATACAGGAAGAAGAAGAAGAAGAAGAAGCATTCTCTGATTCATTAAAAGTTTATTATTAATTCAATCAGAAATTTGATATAAAAATGCATACCTTAACACGTTGAATATATCCTGAATATACAATTCAAGTAAATGAGAATATACTGTTATAACTGTGAAACTTGTGTTATTGAATAATAACTAAATTTAGACTTTATGAAAAATAAATGAGTAGAAAACAAATCTTACTTTTCTTAGCATGCAAAATTAGTGCAATTACTATTTCAGTGCCAGAAGCGTAAAATTGAAACTGGAGTTCAGCGATTAGAAAAAAATATATATAACAAAAGCAAATTATATTGAATCTGTTCTAGTGTGGCGCAGTTTAAATTGGTGGTTGAGGTCCACGTTTTAGACGCTCATTTAATCCATGATCATTCGTGCTTTGCCCATGTTCATTCCTGACTGACTGGCGCCCTTGTTGGTGCCCATCTGCAGAGATATGATGTTCTGGCTCTCGCGAAGCTGATCCTCGGTAAATTCACGTTTGTTTTCAGTCGCCATTTTCGGCCCAAGCACAGGTCCCGCCCACTCAGGATGGGTTTGACACTAAAATTATTAGAGAAAATGCATTTGTCAACTTTTGTGCTCTAATGCTTGTGTGTTCTGTTTTAAATCACGAACAGATATAAATGTTGGGCTTTTATTTGTGTAAACCTTTCATTGAGAGACCTGTTGATAACTAGACACATGATGTCACCAGTTCTTGAGTTCGGTTGGCCGTCGACAGTCTAATATTGTTGACTATTATGAGGAAGGTAACCATGCCAACTCCTAGGAAAACTAGGGCGCAGCACACCACGTGGGGCACACTCCAGGTAGTGCACTGAATAATCCAACTTGCTCCATGCAGCCGCTGTTCTGAGGACTCCTAGATGAAAGATTCCTATTTTGAAAGATAATCCATCCACTAGAACATTGTTTTGGCCTGACAGTATTTTAAAACGTTTTGGTGTTAAAGGGATCACTAACTTGAAGCCAAATTTGGCTAAATCAGACGATTCTATTGATGGATGACATAATATGTCCCTAACTTCGCGAAAAGAAATCATTAAGGCGAGTGGCGACGGAGCCTTTTCATTACCAAAGTAGATTGTTCGCCATAATGCATACAATAGAATACATACTAACTTTGGTGGTACTACAGTGGTCTATTAAAAAAACGATGATATTTCCGTCATGTAATCACAAGCTGTGAGTGACGTCATTTTACGGGAGATTATGATCTCCGTTCTTCTTATCATTATTTTTAGCAAAACTTGCTTTCATGGCTAACAGGTGAATCATAGGTAAAGATGTACCGCCTAGTTGTCTAGATTGCTTAAAACTCTAGACCATTGGAATGTTATTTATTTATTGCATTGCAGAATTATTACCTGAAAGTTAAATCAATCGAAGACTACGCAGTGCATCACAGTATTTTCTAAAGTAAGTTGATCTGTAGGAAGAACACTGTGGTGTAAAAGATGAATTGACTTACAAATGAAGAATCGTCGATACGTGAAGACCATATAATACAGCTAATTTACCTCATTTGGTATGATCTGTTCATCGTCTTGTATAAAGCATGCACGCATTCCGAAGATTTCGTTGATAATGCCGAGAACGTATAGTGGCAAATTTAGGCCAACTGAATCAGAAAATATAGTTCTTGTATGATTTTGACCTGCCATAACTAGTAAGAAGTTAGGCCTAGAGAGCATAGAGGATATACGAAAGTCATTTTGGACATAACGTTGGATTTTATACAAAGTTTACATCGGTCTAAGGCGGCACTTCGCCCTAAAGACACACCACATAGCCAGGCATATAGTAAGTTTTAGGGCTCCATTCCGGCTTCTACTGATGTCTAGCCGGTAAGCTCGAAATGAACGCATCGTTGAAATTGCAGCTTTGGTTCTTGTGAACCTCTGCATATCCTCGTCCTACCAAGAAGATTATGCATAATAAATAAATAAATCTACATTAGTTAGTTTCTTGCAACCAAGTGAATAATTTTTATTTCAAAAGCTGATTTTATCTTCTAATTAGTTAATTTTTGCTTTATTGACTAATTCTACTCGATTGCAGGAACAATTGACATCTAAACAGTGTATCTCTGATCGTAGTTACCGTTGTTGGTCCCGACAACCAATGAAAAGTCGCCTGATCCGTGTGCAATTAGGATTAAATAGATGTTTCGCCTTGCAAATTTAGATTAGTTAACGTGCGAAACCTATGAGCAATAGATAACTCTCTTTATTTCGTTTGGTCAGAAGATTTCATTTAGTATAACACAGTCCAAAGCCGCCATTGATTTAACATTTATTATTATAATCAAGGTTGCAATCTTGATATGAACACCTGACCCATTAATTACTTACATATGTCAGTATAGACTAAGAATTGTATGGTGTAGAAAAGGCAATTCATTCAGTAGACCGGTTTCGTCTTTATTGGGAACTCATCATGTACTGTCCAGAATTTGCCGCGGACAGAAATCGAACCTGGGCACGTCTGCTTCGGAATCTGGTGCTCTAACCACTGAGCCATCCTGCCGCATGCTGGTAATTCTTAGAATGTTCAGTTACAAAATTGGGCCAAGTATGTCAGATGAGGAGAATCTCGCCTCGTTTACCTCGCATGTACGCTGCTGCCTTGATAACTCCAAAATTTAGCTAATTTGCGCTCAACCCATTCTTTTCATCCCTGAAACAGAATAACAAGATCCGTTCAAAGTAATTGCCCGCAAAGCGGTATTATGGATGATCCGCGCCAAAATAAAATTTAATATAATTCATTGGTGTAATCTAGAAATTGCATAGGGCAGCAAAGAAAATCCCTCATGTATACTTTGGTTTCGTACTAGCTGCACAACACCTCGATTGTATTCATGTTTGCTGCGAGCAGTGACGGAATCAAAGACATTTCGATTAAAAGCAAAATAGCCCATCCTGTACAATCGCGTAGCCTACGCACCACGTTCAGTTTGTAGTTTTAAACCAAATATATATGTGACTGCATTTATCTACATATGAATGGCTGTTGATAACAAATTCAACAAAATGGTCTAATTCACCAGCCCTGGTTTGTTATGGTAAAGAAACCATCATGTCAGTTAGTGAAGTTTTGTTGATATAAAATAATATGACAGGAGTTATGCCTATATAAGTATGTGTATGGTCCAGTGTGCATTTATGCTGAGCTGTTTTGTTGTAGAAAAAGCATCAGTTTTTTATCAAGCATCCGAGTAAGATTGGCTAGCTTCCATTGAAATTTTTCATATTGTTTATTAATACACATGCAATAGCTGTTGAGCGCGCTACAGTAAACCATGCAAATGAAAACAGATTAGACAAAATTTAACTGACCGTTCGCCCCAAGGCGTAGATGGTTTGAGTAACTTGATTGATATCCTTCTTCTCGAAAAGGTCGACAGTCTGAAAGATGTCGTTGTTCGCAACTCCGTATTTCTTAATTCCATCCAAAAAGGCGTTTATGTTCTCCATAATTTTGAAAGGCATCGTTGCGTTTGTGTTTATCTTCTTCACACTACCCGGTTGAATTTTGTTGATTAAACTTTTGAATAGGACAACAAAATAAACAGTTATTAAATCGATAATCGGAAACATACAATTATAACAACCTATGCTTATCTGGCACATGATCAGGGCGAATTCTGAAATTAATCACAATTACCAGTTCGCAGTCTCACTAGAATTAATTTCTTTCAAAGACTACAAGACCAGGCTCTAAACAAATGTATTAGTATTCAAAATAAGCTGGGTAATTAAGCTAAAACTTGCGGAATAGAAATAAAAATCGATCCCATTTTTAAAATATGCCCAAATGCAGACCTACCGCCATTTACACCCAGTGACTCCTTAAATTACTTTCGCTCACAGTCAGAGCACTAAGGCAAGCTGAGAAACGTAGATCTTATCGCACAAATTATATGATTTCTGTATTATAGAAACGCGCCTGTCAAACCTAGAATTGAAATTTTGAATACAATGTTCCTTTGTCATCAGGAGCATAATTTTTTTTACAATTTGTGCCACATTCATCACATTCATTCAATTAGACTATTAATTATTGCGCAATAAATGGTATTTTTTCTCCGTCTTTTCTCAAACTAAATCTGATTCGGAACTGCTTTCGACTGACAATACGCACACACACACACACATATATATATATATATATATATATATATATATGTTGAACGTTTGTACAATAACATGATTTGATAATAGATGTTGTCGGTTTTAACTTAAAATTTCATAAGATAGAAAATGTAATTCATTAAGTGAGTTTCATGAATCTGAAGCAATTGTACCTTTGTTCAAATACCCAGTATGTTTATTATAATCAAGGTTGCGGTCTTGATATAAACACCTGACCCATTAATTGCTTACATATGTCAGTATAAACCAAGAATTGTATAGTGTAGAAAAGGCAATTCATCCAGTAGACCGGTTTCGTCCTTATTGGGAACTCATCCTGTACTGGCCATAATTTGCCGCGGACAGGATTCGAACCTGGGCACATCTGCTTCGAAATCTGGTGCTCTAACCACTGAGCCATCCTGCTCAATAAGGACAAACAGATCGTGTTGATGAATTTCATTTTCTAATCTATGCAATTTTCGCTCTATACCGAAAAATATATACACATGATTCAATAATGCCAAGTTTCTTGGTGTTTTATTATAGTATTAATTGAAATGTTATGTTTGCCCCAATAACACTAGCTTGATTCATTTTTTACATAATTGGCTTTTTAACATTTTATTTTCTATTTCTCAATACGTTAACGACTTCAATTAATAATTAAAATAAATTGACAAGTCTTGTCTATACAAAGTAATTTACTTTTTAGTTCACTCAATAAATACGAGAAAATGGCCGATGGACACGTGGAAACCAGTAAATTTTCCGTGCGTTTGCAATAGTATGCTATTGGGTTTCAATTTGTAAAATTCGTGCCGCGCCTTTCGCGAATTCCGTTGCTGATGACTATAAACCTCATGAAAATCTTGAAAACGGTTCAGCATAAATAACTAAGGATCCACATCGTTTGGAACGAGCCTAAGATCTTTAACTCGTCGACGGCTTGAGCTAATGCTTGTAAGTTGACCAACAATAGCGAAAATATAGGCTAGTAGAAAAGTATGTTTGCCTATTTTATAGAATGTCTAGTCTATTAAAACAAACCATGTACATAGATCAATTCAGCCTATAATTATTTATTTTTAAAACTTTATTTCCATCAAAACCTACTGGCAGAGGACAACGCCATCTCTGAGATGGTCTTCTATTGGCTTATTCAAATCGAGGTTTTCTCCGGTTACAGCAACAATCCATTCGAGCACTTCCTTCTCTTGATCTCTGTCGCGTTTGCCATCAAGCTAAACATGTTTAAGAAAGATTAAATAAACATATAATAAAGCAGGTGTTACTGCGCATTTACTCGTGATGCAATAAAAGTGTACACTCATCTTGTCGGTACGACATAGGCATAGTATTAGATAGCATTTTTTTATTTCTCAACTGGACGACTTTTGTGCGTAGTGATCACTACTCGGTAGCTGTCCGAGTAGCAACGACAAAGGATCCAAATATCCAGCATACGTTTCGTAGTTATTCTACTTCACTTCGATTTTCAATTTAAATCCAGCTCTGGTTCAGACCAGTCTGCATTTGAACCATTATGTTAAATGCTTGCCATCGCTTGCCCCATCTAGGCAGTCCTGACTTGTCGGTATTATGCAGACGGTCGTAAAGACCATCCCCTCCTCAACGTGGTACGACGGTGTCAACCATGTTTCGATGGCCGATCGTACATGGGCTAACGGGGCTATGGCGGTGGTGTCACCAGGGCGTGGTGGATTTTCGACCGGCAATCAGATCTCCTATAAAATACCACATGAGCCCGACGACGGCACCATGACGCGGCGTGTTTTCCCCGCCACAAAAGGGGACAATAGCCACAGGATTACATGGACTCCTGGACAGTACCCCGTACTTCCGAATGGCGAATGAGCTCTCAACAGCCACCGGAAACCATGCAACTTAGTGCTGCCTTGCAGACTGCACTTGGATGTGCAAAGGCTAGAGGTGCGTCCTCGATCAAAAAGCCGAGTGGTGAGGGGACACCACTTGCAACAAATTCCCAAGAAACTCCATGAAATGGAGCCGGCTTATCCTCTAAAAGGAGTCAGCCGCAGTAGAGAGATTATGCAGACTCCATGCCACCTAGGCAAATGGTGCTTAATTTAATTTTTATCGGAGGATTTAATTTATACTTTTCCGAGATTGACCAAACTTAGTATAATTTGATGCATCTAATAGACAGGTTTTTCATCGCCTGGCAGTCATAAAATAGTTCCCAAAATTGCGTGAGCCGAAATTCATACCTTTAAAAAATTGATTCACAGGCATACAAGTCATTTTCTACCACATTGGAAATAAATATATTTTAAGTATTTCGTTAAATCAAATTTGACAGCTTCAGATAAACACTAATCCCGTTATAACCATTCATTCGTACAGCATAGCAAGTCTACCGTCAGTCACACGTACTGACGCGTTTCGACTTTTCATGATCATCATCAGAGTAAGAGAGCAACCCGACTAAAAAGGAACAAACGCAATCCATTTCTAAGATATTGGAAAGAAAATTCTGGCATTCATCCTCAGTAGGCTTGCTCACATTTTATTTGACTGGTAATGTCGGGCATAACATTTCACAGCTTTCGCTTTATATAAATAAAATTTCCAATAAAAAATCACGGATTTCGCGGGTCATGATAGTAATTCTTTAAATAAATTTTGCGAGCTTGGGATAAACTCCAATCTCAGTGCATCTATCCAGTCCCACAACGTAGCAGGACAAAAATCAACCACGCGTGTTCACGCGTTTTGACCTTCACTGACCATCATCTTCGCAAGGCGGATAACTGCAAGTACTTATTTGTGTTAAGCACGACGTACTTAGAAACGGGTTTTCAAGAAAGGCAAACGGCGATGGGATTATGCGTTATTTTCATTTTGTATTTAATGTACACTTGTAAGACAACTGAATATACATTTTAGATAGTGTATGTTGCGGAGAACTAATATATATGCAATTGTGTATCAGGTGTTGCGCACCTAGCAACAAATTGGTTCAAATAGGACCAGAAGGATAAAATAAAGTCAGCATGAACGAAAGGTATAATCTCATGTGCACATTCGTTTCGTGTTTACTGGCGATTCATCAGTAGGAGCCGATATTACACATGTGGGAAAATAGGACGCCACAATCTCCTATACGAATGTGTAAACTTGCAGTAGTAAAGCTAACTTCATATAAAGTCTTCGACAATGCGACTTAAAAGCCGACTCACTATGTATGAGGTATATAACAAGAATGTAAAGGGACCGAATCGGTGCGTTGTACCAATACAATTGATTTTTAAGTATGTTAATGTTCACCAAATTTGAGAATTAGAACTATTTCTGAACACCTGGTGCTCAATATGTATACCATAGTGGTGTTTATTTCCAGTTTCGCAGTTGCACCGCATTTGGGTCTTACGGTCAGTTAAACGTGTGTGGCCCTAAATGGTACCGTTATCATGAATGCATACGTTTGTTGGCTGTCCATTGTTTGCCCGATCATGTTGGAATATCCTGTGGATACGCTCTTAAGTGTTCCGACTGCGAAAATATTTGTAACAGACGCGGCTGCTTCCACTGCTGTGAATTCGTTCCCACCGTACAGCTGGAACTGCTCACTTGCCCAAGTGCTCTGCAATTTGCTCGGACAACCAAGCACAGTAGACGTTCACCTGCTTGTCTTGCAGCCTAACATAGGCTTGACTATTACAAGCCAGCCAATCAGACGCATGCTAATTATTTGTCCAATCACCACCAAATACCTGTTTTAATTTAATTAAAATTTGCGACCAACGTTGCGAAAATGCTACACTCTCTTGCCTTAAATAAGAAAAATAGTTTTGAGTCACGGCATGCTTTCCGCAAAAAATCTTAATTATTATTTACAATGAAAATTTTGTTACTTTCAATTGAACCTTTTACTGATTTTATTCAAATAGCCCTTTTTTATCATGGCAACATCATTCAAAATCACTAAACCCGTGGTGGCTTCTTTACAGTCCAATCATAACTATAAATAATGTATCAAGTCTCATTGTGATTTTACAGCAGTGAAGCGTTATGATTTCTATGCTTACATAAGGTAAATTTTACGGAGGACAGTTATATACTAAATGGACATATGAAACTAGTGCATAGAGGTTTCCACATGCAACTGAAGCCATGTGATTAAATGGACCAGATACCTCCACCAAGCCACAAGATGACCAACTTAGCCTGATATGAGTCCCTATTTTACATTATGGCAAAATTAGTTCAGGTAATAAAGATCTCGTGCTTTGCGGTTCAGAGTCCATTTATTTTCTGGTATGCATTTAGAACACACCGTATAACTATTTAATTTATTATTAATAAACAGGTGAGCGGTTCGCGTTCAATTTGGCATTCGCTTTGTATGTTCCTTCTGATGTTACAAAATGTTAAATGCAAAATCGCGACAAAGGTGGAAGTTAACTTCCATCGCTGTATCGGCAAAATGTCTAACTCTGTGAGTATTAATCTTCATGTTTCTCCAAACACAACCTAAATAAAAGGTTGTACGCTAACCGGTGATTAACGGAGCTAGTAAGCCATTGATACATCTTGTGATAGATTCCTACTGGAGTTCGTTGTCGCTTATAGTGAGTTGGTTTTATAGCCAGGAAATATTTCTTTTAAGCTGTTTTTCTATATTTGATTATCGCGTACAATTTCTGTAAACAATGAAATTCCGTTGTAAATTATTTGTAGCGCTATTTAAATTAACACGACCACAAACCTTTGTTATCTTGATACAAGCCCTAAATAATGGCGTCAAAGTATTATAAAAATTTCACATCTGTTGTCTGGCAAACATCATATGGAAATTCCCGCATTTCCTCTAAAATGTAATGTTCGATTTAGACATGCCAAATAATCGATTACATTTTTATGGTTTCCATGAAATTTGCGCGGGAGTGACTCCTATTTGCTGCGTCGAACTATAAAACTTAAACATCCGCAAATGTGTTTCCTCAAAGATTGTCGCACCGTTGAGTGTTGTTGCATTACTTTCTTCGTGGGTTTTTCTTAATTGTTTTCAAATAATCATTCGGCGTAACTGTTTGCTTATTAAACTTTTATGCTTGGCCACAAAATTCCTCCGAACAAATTTAAAAAAAACTCTACACAAATGTACAGGACAACACATTGTGAAATTAACATTGTGTTTTCATAATGGATTTTCCTGTTATTCAACACAACAACACTCATATATATATATATATATATATATATATATATATATATATATATATATCCTTGGTTGGCAATATAAAAACTGCC
This sequence comes from Eudiplozoon nipponicum, assembly GCA_029291075.1. Taxonomy (NCBI): domain Eukaryota; kingdom Metazoa; phylum Platyhelminthes; class Monogenea; order Mazocraeidea; family Diplozoidae; genus Eudiplozoon; species Eudiplozoon nipponicum. Next base: position 13,659 of record JAQBSW010008758.1, read on the forward strand.
ACGCCGGAAATTCCCATGTATTTTTAAATTTGCTCAACATGTCCTATATTCATATATGGACATGAAAGTTTTTGAATGTAACGTTGCCGTAATTTACTATTTCAGTTTTCTTGTTTCAAGTTAGAGTATATAACCATTGAACGACCATTGTTGTACATAATAATATAATCAAGCATTAGCTCTGTACCTGACCATATCAGAGTAAACTGTATAGGAACAATTCAACTGTAGAGACTGGAGTCCTTATTGGGAACTCATCACGTACTGGCCAGAATTTGCCGCGAACAGGGCAGGGTGGCTCAGTGGTTAGAGCACCAGATTCCGAAGAAGACATGCCCAGGTTCGAGCCCTGTCCGCGGCAAATTCTGACCAGTACATGATGAGTTTCCAGTAAGGACGTAACCGGTCTACTGGGTGAATTACCTTTTCTACACTATACAATTCTTAGTTTATACTGACATATGTAAATAATTAACGGGTCAGGTGCTTATATCAGGATCGCAACCATGATTATATAAGCGTTAATTTGTAGATTATCCTAAGAATTGTTAATTGGAAAATTGCAGCTTTGCTGCCTTCTCTTGATGTATACATAACATGTATTTTATGTAGTCCTTGTTTCATAGTAAAAACGGATACAATTTCCGACATTTCTGCAATCGTATTTCTGTCACATTACCAACACTGAGGAAAGAATGTGTGACAGATTAAATTACTTCACGCTCTCAAGTGAATTGAATTCGAGATTCCTCGCTATTAAGGTCTTTTAATTCTAATTTATAGTGATATTGAAGTAACTCATATTCTCAGCGTAATTGTTGCATGGATTCTGAATACTGAGTTAAATGCTGAGAGTCCACGCGGTAAGAACGCAATCATGTCTTATTGTATCTAATCAGTTATACAAATGAAACGATTTCTGATTATTTAATCAGCGCACTAGAGTAGACTTAAGGTGAGATATACACAGACAAAAGTGTGGTCTAGATTATTATGTAACCACATGGTTACACTATAGTGATAACACGTGAAACAGACCACTCCGTTCGAGGCCTAATGCATCACTTTGATGATCGGTTTACGGCAAATTAACCACATTGAATGATATTCGGCATGTGGTCGAATTCAACATATAGTAAATTGGCAAATTATCTAATGCCTGTTATGGAAAAACATAACGTTTAGTAAATATTTTTCACATGTAAGCAGAGCTTGCATGTTACCTTGAATTGTTCCGGGTTCCATGCTTCGAGTCGTCTGATTTCAAATCCTCTTGAACTCCCACAATACTTCCTTTACTATCGTTATTTCAACTGTGGTTTTCCATGATTGCACAGATTGGCGTTTCGGATCGCACCTGCACCAATAGCCATTCTTTTGTACTGGGTAGGTGTAAGGTGCATTTACTTAGTTCTTTTAGGTGCAAGAATCTATATGCACATTCGGCCTTTGCAATCGAGGCAAACTCTTGTGGCCAATTAGATACTTTTTGTGGCGGAGAACTAATACATATGCAATTGTGTATTATGTGCTGTGCACGTAGTAAAAAATTGTTAAAATTTGCCCAGAAAGATAAATCAAAGACAGCATGAACGGAACGTATTATCTTATGCACAATCATTTCGTGCTTACTAGCGACTCATCATAAGGAGCTGGTATTATGCCATTGTGGACAATACGAGAACCAAAGAAAGTAATAGCGCAATACTGATTTGAAAACGTTGGCTAAATGTCAAATTCCCCGGAGTAAAAACCAAGAAGCAGGAAAAAGTGAATAACAGCTGGCCGTCTTGTTGTGCATGTAATCCAATTCAGATTTTAAATGACGGAATTAGTTGTAAATTATCGGTGATATTCCGGCTGAACGTGACTGCATTTTCACATTTCATAATTATTTCATGCAATCGGAATATTATTCGTTAATTTAAGAAAATCATTTTATAAAAAGCTTTTTTGATATTTATATTCACCTTAGAATCAACTGATGGCATAATAAACTTTAGGTGCAGTAAAGTATATTTACGCATAATATATAAAACGCTTTTGATACGTAGGAAGAAAGCCTTTTCAAAATTATAAAAATAATAAATGTAACATGGCAATATTTACTGTTGAGAGAAAAAACGAATATCTGGTTACTTTTCTTTATGCGTTGGATCGAATATCACAACTCGGTTTAAAACGAGACACATTTTTTATTGACCTCAGTTAAAATTAAACAATCAATGATTTCGCGGGTGGTGGTAACAATTCTGTAAATCAAGTTTGTGAGCTTAAAGCCAACTTATCCCATTGCAGGTAAAGTCTTCGAACAACATATCAAAACTACCGCCACTCGCACGCACTGACGTGTTTTAACCTTCCATGAACAACATCAAACTATGACGGCAAACTGACTAGTGAGGAATCAAACTGCAATGCCTAGATATGGAAAGTAAAATCATGCATGCGGCTGTCACCTGTAGTAGCTTTGCATATATTGTACCTGACTGTAAATGTCAGCTGCAACATTTCTGTGGTGAAAGCCGCATAAAGGTAATGTTCGTGATCGCAAAGAGATTGTGCAGCCGACATTTTCCGTCAAGTAAAATTTATGTGAGACTACTAGATGTGAGAGCCGCATATCTAATTTTGCTTTCCATATTTATTCATTGCGAATTGATTCACGCTAGTCAGTTTGCCGTTGTACTCTGTTACCTCCATCCGCGCAATCAATGAGTGTTTAATTTAATATATATATATATATATATATATATATATATATATATATATATATATATATGTGTGTGTGTATGTGTGACGAAAGCTGCAAATGTTAATGTTCGTGACTGCATAGAAATATTGTAGCTGATATTTCAAGTCATCTAGAATGTATGCGAGACTGACAGATGTGAGAGCCGCATATCTAATTTCCTTTTCATATTAATGCATTTCGGTTTGATCCTCGCTAGTCAGTTTGCCGTCGTACTCTCATGATGATTATGGATGGTTGAAACGCGTCATTACCTGCGACTGACGGTAGTTTTGTTATGTTGTTCAACGACTGGTTAAATTAAGTTAAAATTGCTTCTAAACCAATTTTAATACCTTATGTGAACAAGTTTTTTCAATAGTAAACAATTTTGGAAAGGGAATGTAAGCAAAAATTAGTGGTTTTCTTTCGAATTGTGACAGACTATTTTATTTTTTCCTCACGCTCGGTGACTATTGTAAGAAACAATGTCTAATTTCGAGGACAGTTCCTGCTAATCAAATGCGAAGGATGCAATTTACACAGTTTAGCATCAATAAAGACACCGACTGTTACCTTATTTATTGATTTACGTCTCTAAACCAGACAAGTATCGATAATATTTATCATTTAACAACTCGTACAAGCCATTATTATTTAATTGCTTAACGTTTGTAAATGTGGCGAAAAGCAAAAAAGATAGGGATCTAAAAGAAACATGTTGCGCGACAGGGAATAGATTATTTACCTGATTTTCGGATTGCGTACCGAAATGTTTGAATCCACTGTCATCATGATTTGTCCAAATATTGCGACCTCCGGGTGTGGAGGTCTTTTTCAATGGCAAACATCACCCACTATTGATTGTCAACTTAGTGGGTGATGTGTTTGCCATTGAAAAAGACCTCCGTACCCGGAGGTCGAAATATTTGGAAAAATCATGATGACAGTGGATTCAAACATTTCGGTACGCAATCCGAAAATCAGGTAAAAAAGATAAGGTTCGTGACCGCATTGAAATTTTACAGCCGACACTTCCAGTCATGTACAATGTATGCGAGATTACTAGAGGCGAGAGCCGTATATCTAATTTTGCTTTTCATACATATCTTCATTACGGTTTGATCCTCCATAGTCAGTTTGCCGTCGTATTCTGTTGATGATCATGGAAGATCGAAACACGTCAGTACGTGTGACTGACAATAGTTTTGCCATATTTTTAGACAACTGGTTTAATACAACGAGACTGGTGCTTGCTTCAAGCTCGCAAACTTGATGTAAAGAATTCTAGGAGATGGTTCGTCTGTCAGATGTGATACTTTTAAGAGTTTAGTTTATGATCAATGGCCGCAGGCGTTATTTTGGCCTTGTCCACAAAATGAGAAATGTGCAAATGATGTAATTTAATGTAGAGGCATTGTATGTCTGTAGCTCATTGAAACCATTTCTTGCTAAAAGTTACCCTGCAAATTCGAAGCTCTTTCTGAGGCCTCATTACGTTTGAATGCAACTTCACAACACAATTGTGAAGCAATCTGGGCAGTCTGGTGCAGAATAATCTACTTATGCAACTCGTTAGAACTGTGTATTTAGTTCTACGTACCTAGCATTGAACGGGTTCAAATAAGTACAGAAGAATATGCCAAAGTCAGCATGAGTAAAAAGTATAAATAATTTTACACATTCCTTTCGTGCTTACTTGCGACTCATCTTAGGAGCCAGTACTACGTCCTATACCCACAGTATTTGATCAAGCAATGTGGAACAGTCTGATGGTAAAATCTCATATGCAAATGCTAAATCAATCAATAATGGCTTGAACTTCATATAAAGCCTTGCAAAATATGATTTAAAATTGAACTAACTAATTATATATATATATATATATATATATATATATATATATATATATGGTATATAATATACGAAGCCTGTAAAGGGGCCTAGTATCGACGAAATTTCACTAAAATTAAACATTTCAACTCATTATGAACACTTCTCACCCGAGCAAATTCATTTACTCCGGCCTCGCTCAGCTTCAGTTTTCTCATGTCGTGGTGATCATTACTTCATTCATATAAACATATAATAGTTACATATTATGTATTGCGGAGAGCTGATATGTATGCATTTGTTTGTAATTTATTGCGTGCCTAGTAACAAATTAGCCCAAATAAGACCAGAACGATAAACCAGTCAGCCTCAACAGAAGGAATAATCTTAAGCACATGTGTTTCGTGCTTGCCTGATTTTAAAATTTAGTCTATCAAAATAGAACAATTATATATAAAGTTAAGCAGTATGCATATATATATGTACACCTTAGCTATTTAATATTACTCTATTTTAAAAAAAACAGTTTTTCCTACTTTTAATTCACTATTTCATAGCTTATAACGAGTTATCAAGAATTTATTTAACATTTTTATAATTTGTTAGACATAACACCATTTACTCACCTTTTTCTTGACTTGGGCGCTAAGTCCACTTGGCATAACCTGGTTGGCCATGATATCCGCTTGACTATGTTCAGTTATTTCTGAGATGGTTTATAAAATAATTACCACTTCGTTTGCTGAAACACTGTTGAATGGCCCCGTTGGTGATATTAGGCTTAAACGTAAAATCATGTATTTAGGCAAGTTTTCAATACGACGAATTTCGTTTTGGCACATTACATGTTTGAACGCACGCACGCACACACGCAAGCACACACGTACGCACAATCAGACAGTGAATATGCAATCGAATGTGCGCGCACACACAGTAAAAAGAAAGGAGCGTTCATATTAAAATAGCTCGAGACAATAACAACAGGTCAGCCCACTCATAATGTGTTATAGATAACCTATTCCTCTAAAATTACCTGTTGTGATTATAAACATAATCATTTTCGGCTGCATCACCATCAAAATCATTATCATTATCATCCGTAACATCATCATCTTTAAGGACAGCAGCAGGAACATCATCATGTTCATCGCTCTGCTAGTATGCATTGCCCATTTTTCCCAAATCGTCTGAATTTTCTTTCCGTAAAATTGGTAAAAGATACACACAGACACACAGATTTGACGTCTGAAACAATTCTATACCTTCATTGGTCATCAGTTTCTCTTCTTTGTACATATTGATAGTCATGCATGTGTGTCACATCCACTACAATCTAAAAGACGTCCACTCTGTAAGCTTGGTCGATTAAGCGTCGATCTGATTTTTCTGTCTCCTCTGCACATTAAATGTACGGTGTGTTTCTACACGATCCCATCGAGCGAAGTCCTCCAACATACTTCAGTATTCACTGTTGGCTATGATTAGTTTTCCAGGTGACGCAATGTAACCATGTGTACAGACACATTACCTGTACACGAATTTGGCATGAATTAATTTAACATTTAGAAAATCAATTGAATGCATTTTTCTTACGAATTTTGTCTACTTATGGGTGAAACAACATCTGTGCAAGCAATTATATATGAAGTATATCCGGGACTATATATATATATATATATATATATATATATATATATATATATATATATGTATACAATTTGTGCATTTTTACAAGAAACGTAGGATAGTAGCTTATTTGCAATTGATGATTTGAAAAGCCATTGTGTCTGGTGTCGAAATGCTTGGAATTGTAAATATGTAACTGATTCTGAAGTTTGGTGGGATCAGTAACAGTTACAGGAAGAATTGGTATTTTGTTTATGCCAATGTATAACCACAGATACAGCAATGATTGGCTGCAAGAAAAAATTAGCATGCATAGCTATAGTATCTTCTCAGAAAATAATTGCGATTATTAGACAAAATGGGAAATGCGTTAAAATATAACGCAACATACTTTAATAATAAAATGTTTTCATGCACATACTTTAAAAATACTATCAAACACAGTAACTTATTGATTGGAATATATATATATATATATATATATATATATATATATATATAATAACACTCAACTGAACACAAGGATTCTCCATAATTACATAACCGTTTTGTCCCATAGTCAGATTTCTATTGTTGAGGCTTCTTCCCTCCTATCGTTGGTACAGCGAATCGAATCCGGCTAGAATTCCAGTCGAAGTTCCCACGAAGGTGTAAAAACAAGCAAGTAACGTCTTCAGTTGTAGGATTTTGAAACGACAAATCAAGTTTGTGAGACTCCAGTAAACACCAATCCCATTGTATTTAACCAGTCGTAGAACAACATAGCAAAACTACAATCAGGAAAATTATAAACACAATCGAATTAAAAGTCCTGGTTGTGTAATTCGTTACGAAAATCATGCACTAAACTGTACGTTCATATAAAAGCGCACAAAATAATTTTGGCATTCAAGTGAATAGTTTACGTATAATAAACATAACTCAATAATTCCTGTGCCTCTCTCTCTCTCTCCATCACTCTCTACCTATCTTTCTGTCGCTCTTTCTATCTCTATATACCTCTCCTGTATATGTCCCTCACTTTATCTCCCTCTCTGTTGCCCTTTGTATATCTCTCCCCCCCCTCTCTACGTAATTCTGGCCTTCCGGGTGGCCTAAATAATCGTTGATTTAAAAAAATAAATGTACACGCAATACATAGCAAAAATTCAACTTTCACATAGTAATACATCATTAAACACTTGATAAAATGTATAGCGTGGGTGGTCTAAAATAAATAAAAAAATATACTTTAGCCCAGTAGTTCGACAGAAAATATAAATAAATAATTTCTAACATTAATGTTCACATTGTCATAAGAACAAACAAAAATATAAACAAAGTTCACAAAAAACAATTAAACACATGTCCATGATATTATTTATGACAAACCAGACAATCGTTTCGCTATGCATCCTTAATAACGTGCGCTAATTTATCCAGACCGTCAGGTCAGTCTCGCTGCTCTTCTACAATATATATATATATATATATATATATATATATATATATATATATATATATATATATATATATATATATAAAATAAAAGATTAAGCCGGAATTTGATTAAATTTATAAATATTCCATGAATCCAAATGATATATGATAGTGAATTATAGTGATTATACATTAATGTCAATAGTGATAAACTAACAATACCGCGTGAAACAAGAACTAGCCTCAAATACAAGTTGGCTCATAGCTAAAGATAGTGCGCAGTGCGCAACTCCAACGGTGTAGCGGATGAGTTTCGAGAAAAAATCAAATGTCCCACTTAGATATATCCCGGCAGCGACAATTCACGCAGTTACTGATAAGTGTCTAGTAATGAAAAACATCATGTCTTGATAATGAATTGGCTTTGTTTACATGTGCAATGCTTCGATTGCAACAGGACCCTAGGTTTAGTCAAATTCTGTCATTATAATTTAATGAAATGCCATCTCCACAGGTGGAAGGTTGCCTGTTATGTAAGAATAGATTTAGGCTGGTTAATTGAAAGTTTACATCAAAATCAATGTCGCAGACTATTCACTGGAAGGAAAGAATTACAGATAATAAGTTTGGTGTATAAGTGTGACATGCGCGGGCTTCGGTGGTGAAGTGGAATATTTGCGAAATTGAATAAAACACATTTCGGTTTAACTCCCGGCTGCAGAGGTTCTGTAAACGAAGAATTGTATAGTTAAACGCCAGGTAAACAATCACCTAGCCGACTCGTCAACAGCCTGGCGTTCAAATTAGAATTTAAAATCGTGAAAGTTCTTCTCCAATTAATTGCACGCCTGAAGACAAGCCGGAAATGAGTACCAAGTCTTATTCGGAATTAGAGTCAGCGTCCAATTATACAGACAAAAATGCTTGTTTATTAAGAGCAGGCACACAATTCTGGAAAGGTAAATTCCAATTAAGCAATCAAAATTTATATATATTATACCCCACATGCTTCTATAATTCAATTGTACTCAATATTTAAAATTTCTTTTAATGTATAAAACAAACATAATTATATATTAGAACAAATCCAGCACAAACAGACAGTGATATATATATATATATATATATATATATACATATATATATATATATATATATATATATATATATATACATAAAAACTAAAGCACCTGACCTTAATATTCAAAGTTTCATCGACATGATATTCTTATCGACTGGCCAAGAATAACAAAATTCAACAACAATCCACTAGTATCCAGCCAAGAACAAACAGGCCCTCGACTAGAATCAACAAACGTACAATCGGATTGGCAACAAACTGAAGTGGAAATAACAGAGGCGCATACGATGACAGAAGTCTCCAAACAATGTGAGCGTTTAACACTGCAATCCACACTGGCGCTGTTACCATGTGGAAACGACAACTTTGCGCAACAAGGTGAAACGATCAACTATACTGGGAAAAATAGCACTTGTATATGTAACAGTGAACAATGCGCACAAATGGTTAATTCTCAAGCTATCAAAACAATAATGACAAGATCTCAGACATCACTTCGCAATACTGCGAGAATGACCTTTACATGCAAACACGCATACACACAAACACAAACGCATACACACTCACCAACTAGTCAAAACAAGAAACAGCAGTAAAAACGAGTCAGATTTGTTACCACTAGCATAATCAATTGAAAACCCAAAATGTATAAATATGTATGATTGTATAAGAGATGATTAGTATTCACGAAATAAATGGCCTTTATCCACTGCACTATTCTGTGTTTTCCCTAATTATAAGAATATATATATATATATATATATATATATATATATATATATATATATATATATATATATATCATTCAAAATAGTGCGGTCTTGCTAAAAATCCCAATCCAATGATATTTTTTTCAGTATAAATTAAGCATTATTATATAATGTAGAAAAATGCAACTCATCCAGTAAACCGGTTTCGTCCTTATTAGATACACTTTAAGTACTGTCAGAATTTTTCTGCGAACAGAACTCGAACTTGGGCACGTTTGATTCGGAATTTTTGCCATATCTACTATTGCCAGCCTGCAACATGTTGCAACCATTTTCAGCTTTGTGTGATCATTAAAGTCTTTCGGTTAATCTTTCTTCCATGCGGAGCCTATATGTCGTCTAATTAAACCTCAAGTTCCAACTAGCGCAATAAACTGTCATTATATAACTCACAAAGTGCAAATTGGGACAATACTGAAGAGTTCCAAATATGGGAGAAATCGGTCTGTTGGATGAATTTTCTTTGCTACTTGATTGCTAACATTGCGTTTTATTCTGTTTATATATATATATTCTTTTGAAATGCGAGCTTTAATAAAATTCATTGTACCCTTCCTGTGTGCAAAAACGAAAAGAAATTTTATCAGATATAAGAAAATTTTCTTTCTCATGGTCTTCTCAAATATCTACTCATGAACATATCTTTATATATAAATTGGAAAGCAAAACAAGATAGAAATATGTGAACAAAGAGAGTGTGAAAAATAGAAACCAATCAAATTGCGTGCGTCACATCCAGTTCAAGCTCAATGCTTGTACGTGCTTCTTCTGCTTACATAAATCCGGCTGCAATTTGTTTATCCATAAGGCTTCGTATGTGGCTAGCTCCCTTTTGTTTTTGCATTTAGTAATTACTTTGAATGCTACGTCTGGAGAACATACGTGCGATGTTTCGATGATGTGTTGCACCAGTTTCCCGAATGGCACAAAAGACAGTTGAAAGAGCAGCATTAACACGCGCATTTAATGCAGCCGTTCTACGTGTGTTATTTAGGGTAACACACTTGCCTTTACCAACAATCAAAGAGAAACAGCCGTTAATGTCGATATCAAATATTATTTACCAATATACATGCGCAAGTTGTCGATCAACTTACGTAGGCCGATCGACCAGACGGTTAATTACTCGAATGAGAGAACATTGCAACTTAAACGCCTGTTTTAAATCAAATGGTGAATACACGTCTGCTATTGCGCAACACATCATCGAAACATCGCACGTATGTTCTCCAGACGTAGCATTCAAAGTAATTACTAAATGCAAAAACAAAAGGGAGCTAGCCACATACGAAGCCTTATGGATAAACAAATTGCAGCCGGATTTATGTAAGCAGAAGAAGCACGTACAAGCATTGAGCTTGAACTGGATGTGACGCACGCAATTTGATTGGTTTCTATTTTTCACACTCGCTTTGTTCACATATTTCTATCTTGTTTTGCTTTCCAATTTATATATAAAGATATGTTCATGAGTAGATATTTGAGAAGACCATGAGAAAGAAAATTTTCTTATATCTGATAAAATTTCTTTTTGTTTTTGCACACAGGAAGGGTACAATGAATATATATATTGTGTTTCCTAATTATAAAAATATATATATATATATATATATATATATATATATATATATATATATATATATATATATATATATACGTCTTATAAGAAAAAACTTTTAATAACAAAGTGAATAATAGCCGTTCATTTGGAGAATGCTACAAAACATACGTTCTTTCATTTATATGCATTTTAAAGTGATATTAAGTGCTCTCAAAACAGCGGCCATTATCCACTCTACTGTAATTAAATGGGTTTTCTTCATAATAATAAATGTGCTGTGTAATATAAAAATAGGCAATGGAAATTATAAAGATATATATATATATATATATATATATATATATATATATATCTTTATAATCTATCTGAATAAAGCTAAATTTTTGTCGAAAAGGACATTCTACTTTTGGATTATTTCATGAAATTTACGTTGTTTTCTTTGTTTACTCATCTTCATAAGCTAATGACGCTAGCTTGCATTTGAAAAATACGATAACCGTTGATGTATAACGAATTTCTTTAAAGTATAAAATGAGTATTCATTATGACAATGATTTTTTGGGTTGGTTGAATTTTCATGTATATGCGTGTGAATGCGAAGATACTTCTGTGATCTAGGGCATCTTATATTCGGCGCATGCGAATGCATCAATTTACGACTGATTGCCTAATTCTGTCACTTAATTAAATTAAGTTAGAAAATTTCAAGCACATGTAAATTCCATTTGATTCAGCTTGTTGCTTAATGTAGCAAAATTAACGCAGTCACACGTACTGACACGTTTCGAGCTTATATGATCATCTTCAGAGCAAAACGGAAATTTCACTAACGAGGGATCAATCCACAATGCGTATGAAAGTAATGCAAAATGAGTTATGCGCATCTATCTTATATTAGTCTTGCACATTATAATGTTTGAATGTTTGCTGTAATTTCTATACAATCATGAACGAATTAATATTTACTACATTCACAAAATTTATAGACGTTATGCAGACATATTTAAGCGGTGCATTGAATGCACGCGGCTGGTGAAACCAATTCTTTAAATCAAGTTTGCCAGATTGAAATAAACACTAATCCCGTTGTATTTAATAGTCGTCGCCCAACAAAGCAAACCTTCCATCAGTTAAATGTACTGACACGTTTCGACTTTCTATGTTCATCATCAGAGTACGACGACATGTATATGAAAAGCAAAACTGGATATACGACACGTACGTCTAATGGTCTTACATACATTACATGGCTGAGGAATATTGGCTGCCCGATTTCTATGCAATCATGAATATATTAATATTTACTGTTTTCACCAAATTTATAGAAGTTATGCAATTAAGCAGTCCTTGATTGCGCGGCTGGTAATACCAATACTTTGAATCAAGTTTGTGAGTTTGAAATAAACTCTAATCCCATGGTATTTTAAACATTCGTCGAATAAAGTGTCACAAAAAACGTGAGTCACAGGCACTGACGCGTTGCGGCATTCCATGATCATCATCAGGGTAGTACGTCAAACTGAATAGCGAGGATTAAACAGTGATGAATATATATAAAGCAAAATTAGATATGCAGCTCTATCCTGTAGCAGTCTCGCATACATTTTATTCGACAGGACATTTCGGCTGCACAATTTCTATGCTGTCACGTGTAGTAAATTTTTGCAACTTTTGAAACATGAATATAATTTCTACAATTGAACAATCATTGATTTTGCGGGTGGTGAAAATATTTCTTCAAATCAAGATTGGGAGCTTAAAATCGGCAAAAATCCCAATGTATTTGGCCAGTTCGACAACGTAGTAAAACTGCTGTCAATCACACGTACTGACACGTTTCGACCTTCTATAATTATCATCAGAGTACGACGAGAAACTGACTAGCAAGGATCAAACCACTATGCCTATATATGAATATAAAATTTTTATATGCTGTTTAATCTCTAGTAGTCTCGGATACATTTTACTTGACTGGAAATGTTGGCTGCCTAATGTCTATGCAATCGTGAACATATTAATATTTGCTACTTTCACCTCATTGTGAACTTTATGCAATTAAGCAGTGATTGAGTGCGCGGCTGGTGAATCATATTTGTGGTTGAAATAAACATAATCCCATTGCATTTAATAAGACGTCGACCAACACAGTAAACCTCTGTCAGTTACACGAAATGACACGTTTCGACCTTCCATGATCTTCATCAGAGTATGACGACAAACGGATTAGAATGGATTAAACCACAATATATATGCCGATTTGCATTAATCTCCGTTTCATATCTAATAGTCTCACATACATTACATATGACAAGGAATATTGGCTGCCCAAATTTTGTATGCAATCATGAACATATTAATATTTTCTGCTTTCACGACATTTATTGAAGTTCTGCAATTAAGCAGCCATTGAGTGCGCGGCTGGTGATACCAGTTCTTTGAATCAACTTTGCGAGATTTAAATAAACACCCACTCCATTGCATTTAATACGTCGTCGACCAACACAGTAAACCTTCTATTCAGTTACACGTACTGAGACTTTTCAACATTCCATGATCATCATCAGAGTATGACGACAAACGGTTAAATGGATTAAACCACCAATGCTTTATCCACGGAAAGCGAATCTGGATATACGGCTATCACCTCTAATGGTTTTACATAAATTACACGCTGACTAGGAATGTTGACTGCCAAATTTCTATGCAGTCATGAACACGAATTTTCTGAAGCTTTTCCTATATGTATATAAGCTTCTTAAATGAACAATTCTTTGTGCGCAGATTTTGATAATATTAATTCATTAAATCAAGTTTGCCAGTATGATGTTAACACCTTCCTCAGTGTTTCTAACCAATCGTGCAATATAGGAACACCACTATTCAGTCAAACGTTGTTATGCGTTTCAGACTTCCATGTATATCATTTTCCTGCACTTATCTTCAAGCTTCAACATTTTGTTTTCATTCTGATAGCTTTAACCGATAAGGTTTTGCGATTCTATAGCCGCTACACTCACAGTATATTGCGACCTAGTGAATATTCTTTCCCTTATGATAATGATACTGCTGATATTGAATTCGTTAATGTATTTGGTCATGCTGGTATTCTTAATTCAGTCGAAATGTTTACTGTTACTATTCATGGCTGTCATATTTTTCTCTTTGTTTTTATCAATCTTCGGAGCCAATTAAACTAAATATCGTGTGAGTAAATTTCTTTCTATTCGAATCAGGTCATTGTTCTTTTATATAGTACCTCTTATATTTTCATAAGGTTTTAGATATTTCAGTGTAAAATACTTTTTAATACTGTTTGGTCTTCTCTGTAGTCTGTATTGGTTATGTTGTTTATATGGGAATAATTTTTTCTGTTAGAACCTTTTACGTTAGCTAATCGGAGAATTAGTATTATACCACTTCTGTAAATCTCTTTTGCCCTTCCCTATTCATCTACTGTTAGTTCCATTCAAATTTGCAATTGAGCATTTAAGGATGTATTGAAATCGTATGTCTAGCGTCTACATATGACTTGCTTTGCGCTTAAGATTGTATTCAAATTTATATTTTTTAGAAATTTTTCTCTATTCTGTTAGTCTATTAATTATGATTATTGACAGAAATTCTCGCTTAATTTGAAAATTCAGTAAAGCCCGTTGACTGCCCACCGTTTCTGAAGACAGCTGCCTGGGTTTCATTAAACTCATTCATTCGATCTATATATATATATATATATATATATATATATATATATATATATATATATATATATATATATATATATATATATAATTATGTATCAGAAAATAAAAATAGCATTTCTATTTACTAAATATTTCAATACTACATTTTAGCAAGAAATAAATGTACTCTTATAGTAAAATATAACGTGCCGACAATTAAATAGTAGTTAATTATGATTAGGATATTTTACCGATATTAATTGCTTGCACAAGCGCATTGTTTCTGAAAATAAATACACCTACGCACACGCATATTTACTTTCACTTTTCGCCGATTGTAATGAACAAACGTTTTGCTGATCGACCAGTAGGGCAGAACGCTTTCTGGCTAGATCTTGGCCATATCCCCAATTAATTCGCCCATTAGTGCAAGTTTCAAAGTGCTTTTTATCTGGAACACAAATGGTAAAATTTGTGTGTGTGTGTGTGTGTGTGTGTGTACGTTTGCCTGTTCTATTCCCGTACTGTTTGCGTGTATTTCTGTTTTACATGTGTATTTACTTTATGGTTTGCGTGGAATAGACATTCACTAATTTTTGGACCGTCTGTCATCCATCAGATTAGAATCGTAAGCTGACCAGGCAGCGAAGGTCGATAATTTAACAAAGCATAGTTTAGTGCGCTCGAAAAGTACTTTTAGGGATAAACTTATTGTAATTCAAGTCGTGTGACTGACAAACTGTCTTGTCTTGTGTCTTTCCTAGGCAAAAAATCACGTTTATGTTAAGCTAGTATTTCAGTATTTTTTCACGCAATAATGAATTTTTTTCCATTTGATAACCGTATATTTTCAATAGTTTGGTTCTCGGTAATAAGCCTATCTTTGTACACTGATAATGACCAGCGAAGTTCTAACACGTCAGTACAGGTGGCCGATGATTGTATATCTTCTTGCAATGATCGATACGCTGTTAAATTGTTATAAAATTAAATCAAGTTTGCGAGCTTGAAATAAACACCATACCCTTTGTATTTAACCAATTGTCGAACAGCATAACAACGCACTGACGCGTTTCGACCTTCCATGATCATCATCAGATTACGACGGCAAACGGACTATCGAAGGTCAAACCGCATTGAATATATATGGAAATCAAATATATTGGTAATATAATTAAACAATAATTGATATCGCGGATGCAAACAGTTAATATTCGAGATTGCATAGAAATTTTGCAGCCGACATTTCCAATCAATGTATGCTAGATTGATCGAGGTGAGAGCCGCATATCTAACTTTGATTTCCATATATATTCAATGCGGTTTGATCCTCGATAGTCAGTTGTCGTCGTAGTCTAACGATAGTCATGGAAGGTCGAAACACGTCAGTGCGTTGCGGCTGGCGGTAGTTTTGTTATGTTTTTCGACGACTGGTTAAATACAATCGGATTGGTGCTTACTTCAAGCTCGCAAACTTGATTTAAGGAATTGCTCGTCAGTTTGTGGGCCAGCTCAGATGGTGAACATGGAAGACTGAGACGAATCGGTACTTTAAGACCTCCAGTTGCTTTGCTGTGCTCTACGATCTTTAATACAGATTTGGATGAGCAGTTACATTTTGTACTTCTGTTGTCGAAGAACAGCGTTTCATTGATTCTAATGGAGGAATACATTTTCCGCTTTTCAGGTATTGAGCATGTTTATTTATTATAAACAGAAGTCTAAGAATTTTTTTTAGCAATTTATTAAAAGAAGCCATTAGACCTTTTATTTTGTTTAACGCTTTTATTTTTGTTGGTTTACACAGCCGAGATTAATAATTTTTCAATTAATGAAAGGCAGTCACGAACATTTTAGTATTTTTTATAAAATCCACGAAATTGATTTAACACGCATAAAATGTAAACAAAATTTTTAATGGTAAATTGTTTTTTTAATAAGTAAGTAGCTCTTTACTGATAAATCAGGATTAAATATTATTTTACCAACAAATATTCTTATTTTTCGGTTGCCAACAAATGTGGTGACATTCAAAATATTCAATTAATTAAATCAAGGTTGCGATCTTGATATAAACAATAATTGATTGTGCGCGTGGTGGTAACAATTATTTAAATCAAGTTTGCGCGCTTGAAATAAACACCAATCCAAATGTATTTAACCAGTCGTCGAACAACATAACAGAACTACCGCCAGTCGCATTAACTGACGCGTTTCGACCTTCCATGATCACCATCAGAATACGACGGCAAACTGAATAGCGAGGATGAAACAGCATTGCATATATATGGAAAGCAAAATTAGGTATGCGGCTCTCACCACTAGTTGTCTTGCATACATTGTGCGTCATTGGTAATGTCGGCTTCACAATTTCTATGCAGTCACGAACAGTAGCTGTTTGTAGCTTTCGCTTATGTTTGTGACTGCATAGAAATTTTTCAGCCGACATTTTCAGTCACGTACAAGGTATTCAAGACTACTAAATGTGAGAGTCGCATATCTAATTTTGCTTTCCATATATATACAATGCGGTTTGATCCTCGCTAGTCAGTTTGTCGTCGTACTCTGATGATAATTATGGAAGGTCGAAACGCGTCATTGCGTGTGACTGACGGTAATTTTGCTATGTTGATCGACGACTAGTTAAGTCCAATAGGATAGGTGTCTACTTCAAGCTCGCAAATTTGATTTCAAGATTTGTTACCACCACCCGCGCAATCAATGATTGTTTAATATATTTTCACATACCTATTTTTATTAAATTATAGCAATAAAGAAGAAGCCACGAATGACATATCCTTGTGGTGAAAAGTACAATAATGGATGCTCACGAGGAGCAAACACTGGTCAAACGTTGATGGTGTAAATTTATTGAATTGCAAGAAATACGTTTGGCTCATGGTGTAGAGAGTTAGCTGTAGGGTTCCGACCCAACTTCTCGTATGTTCAAGGCTCACCTACAGCAGTTCTGGATACCTTCGAGTAGTCGCTCAATACAAACGAAACCGTAGTCTAATAGACGCGGTTTACTTTTTATCCTATGCAGCAGATAAGTTAAGTCAGCAAAACTCAATTAATTTAGAAGTAATTCGTATTAATAACGTTTTGTGTGCGCCAATTTTGTACATAAATTTCAGCTGCGGTGGTGTTTATAACATGCACACACTACCTCCACCACCACCATAGATTGCACCCTATGGCAACTTACATTTTGTTATGTAGACTATCCAAAACGGTACCCATAGGTAGCACTTCGTCTTTGGCGCAAATTATCACAGGTGAAACGAGAGAGAGTGGAGTTTGGTTTTAAAACGAGCATGCACATTCATGTTTGTGTGTCACAAAATCTGTTATTATATATATATATATATATATATATATATATATATAATATTATATATATATATATTGTACCGTCCTATTATTCCACATTCTTCTACCAAATATATAGTGGTTAAAGGGCGTAATACCGTCTCCTACTGATGAGTCGCCAGTAAGCACGAAACGAATGTGCATGAGATTATACTTTCCGTTCATGCTGCCTTTGGTTTTTCCTTCTGGTCACAACTGAACTAATTTGTTACTAGGTTCGCAACACCTAATACATACTTGCATATATATTAGTTTTCCGAAACAAATATTTTTTAACTCTATAGTATATTTCTGAACTTGAACAATGTTAAAGAATTGCTATTAACATCTAAAGGATCAATAAAGTAGAAACGTCTTCATGTTTGTCTATTCGGTTAATTTTATTAAAACGCATATTGCTAGCATTTTGTCATCCGAAGAGTGTTTATACGAATATATAGACTAAAGCAAGATTTTTCCATGTGTTTAAATGTTTTCATTTCATATTTTGTGTTGGTGAAGAAATGTTACCAGTTAAGCAATCATTGATTTCAGAGATAGCCAAATAAAATTTGATTGCTAACAAATGCTATTCGTTAAATGCCATTTGTTGTAGAGAGGTAGAATATATGTAATTGTGCATTAGACTTTG
>JAQBSW010008759.1:0-32360 GCA_029291075.1 Eudiplozoon nipponicum
TGATAACAATTATTATAATCAAGGTTGCGGTCTTGATATAAACACCTGACCCATTAATTACTTACATATGTCAGTATAAACTAAGAATTGTATAGTGTAGAAAAGGCAATTCATCCAGTAGACCGGTTTCGTCCTTATTGGGAACTCATCATGTACTGGCCAGAATTTGCCGCTGACTGGACTCGAACCTGGGCACATCTGCTTCGGAATCTGGTGCTCTAACCACTGAGCGGAAGGTGGTGTTGCGAACCTAGTAACAAATTAGTTCAGGTGTGACCAGAAGGATAAACCAAAGACAGCATAAACGGAAAGTATAATCTCATTCACATTCTTTTCAGTGCAGTAGACTTAAACCGGACTCGTAAATCAGAGTTTTATATTTTTTAGTTTCTACCGTTAGTAGCCAGTTACATCTGAAGAAAATATTATACAACCATATGATCAACTTGCCGTTTCATTTTACTTAATAGCCAAATTATGAATCGGAACATCTAATCATAGTGATATTTTATTTTGTAAGACGAAGTTTGTCTTATTCATTAAAATAAAATTTTTCTCCTATTCTTTAAATAATGTTTTCGAGCTTCAAGTAAACACTTATCACATTGTAATTACCCAGTCATCAAACAAAACTACCGCTAAACACCCGTCAGTTTTGTTGTTCGCAAACATGATTTAAAAACTTGTTACCACCACCTGCGCAATTAATGATTGTTTAATCGTCCTTCTCTATATTCAATAAATATCGAAAATAGCTAATACGCATAAAATCACTGGAATTCGGAACTTTGCAATATCATAAATCGCATATATATAATGCAACGTAAAGTATAAAAAACTACCGCCTTTTTCATGTACGGTCACATTAGAACCTTTTATATTCATCCTTAAAGCATATCACAAAATATAGTGTTTTTAAAAGCAGAGATGTACCTTCTTAAACAAAACAGAATTACACGTATTCAATTAGATATAGATAACGATTGCAAAATTTCCTTTCAGTAACATACATTTAAAAATTTTTCTCAAATTTATCTATATCAATACCACTGGTTAATTATACAAGTACAATTGAGGCTTTTTTCTAGATATAACAAACATTCGTCATAGCTTCTAACAAGCGTAACATGTAGTGAATGGAAAATATATTTAAGAGAAGATCAATAATTAATTTAAAGATGAAAATCTTTATGAGTGCAAGTAGGCTGTAACGACACAAATCAATCGCCGACATATTGCGTAAATTAAATTCAAATTTATTTACGTTGCACCAATGAGAAAAAAGCAAATTGCCGTTTAACCACGTTTAACCACGTTTAACCAATAGTATGCAAGTACACATATTGCATGCTATTTAAGCACGGTAATTTACCATGCAAGTCAGTTGTGGCATTTGCCTTCTACCTGCTTCACGCGTGTGCGTTCTGTCGGCTGTCAATACGTGTGCGCTCTGTCGGCTGTCAATACCTACTCATCTTGTTGCGTGATACCGGAGAGACGAGCCAATTGAGTGCAGGACCTGCAGGACACCATCCACAACGCGATCACAGCTCAACCACGGGAGCAACAAATCAACCAGAGTCCACCCAAGGCTCTAGGACATCTTCAACGCTGAAGACTTCAAGAGAACGCATTACCCGGCCCTCTTAAGGGCCCCCATATCAGTAACTAATCTCTATTCAGAGCACCTTAACCGAGTTTGTAACGTCGTACGGCATTTACTTGAAGCCGGGGCGTTTACAAAATTGGCGACCGCGCCAGGATATTGATTATTTATCTGATTTTTTTTGGGTATAAATAAATTGACTTTCTTCTTCATTTGTTTGGGATAAATCGACTAACATTTGCGTTTTCTTTACCCTGATCCTGGTTTTTTTTCTGGGAATTTTTATTGGGTATATATTCGTGAATTTGTGGTGTTCTTCTTCCCTAAAGGAAAATTTCAAATTTTGGAAGCAGTGTGTTATTCTTGCTGTTGAAAATAATAATTCATTGGCACTAAAGGCCAACGGGGCCTCTGTTCGTCTTCCCTAAAGGAAAATTTCAAATTTTGGAAGCAGTGTGTTATTCTTGCTGTTGAAAATAATAATTCATTGGCACTAAAGGCCAACGGGGCCTCTGTTCGTCTTCCCTACGGGACAATTTCAATTTTTGGAAGGAGTGACGCTGTTCTGTGTTGAAATAATAATACATTGTCATCAAAGGCCATCGGGGCCTCTGTTCGTTTTTTCCTTTTGTACTGGACAATATCAAGCAACAGTGGAAGCTGTTTGTGGGACAATTTCAATTTTTGGAAGGAGTGACGCTGTTCTGTGTTGAAATAATAATATATTGTCATCAAAGGCCATCGGGGCCTCTGTTCGTTTTTTCCTTTTGTACTGGACAATATCAAGCAACAGTGGAAGCTGTTTGTGGGTAAGCGTTTCGTTATATATTTATACATTTATATATACATTTTCATATTGCTTATAAATTTATGCTTTTAAGATCCCGTAAGATTGTTAAAATGTCAGGTCCAATTTTAGATATTGATGTTCCTGTTTGGGATGGAGATAGTGAGTTATTCTTTATGCGCGTAGACTCCGCTTTCTCCCCGTTTCCTGATTATGACAGTCATCAAAAACTGTCGAAGGTTTTTGCTAAACTACCTTCTGAATTGCAGCGACGGATTTATCCTAAGCTTGAGGCCATTAGGAAGCTACCTAATCCCATTTTGGGCCTACAAAACGAGGTAGAATCCTTGCTTGGACCCACGGAAACTGAGCAGATAATAAACAAATATGCGCAGTTAGATATGCCAAATCTTGGCCCCATAGAAATACTGAGGGAATTACGGAAACGTTGGTATAAAACCAACATTTCTGACCATGAGGCTAAGGTTGTTTTTATTAACAATCTTCCCCAAACATTAAAACTCTTTGCCAGACAGCTCCCCAACACTCTCTCTATAGATGACTTATCTGAGAGATGTGAGTTAGAATATAGGGTTTTGGAACCCAAAGTGAATCCATCATCCTTTTCTTCACCCCCGCAAGATGATAGAATCTCCTCCTTAGAGAGAACAGTGGCGAACATGGCCAAAGTTCTAGAAGGATTGGCCATTACCAAATCGGAGATAAATCATGTGAATGCTCGACCAAAATTCGTTTCCAAGTCAAATTATAATGGTAGGCGGCGATCGAGATCTCCGCAATCATTTAATAAATATGCCCCAAAGAACTGGTGTTATAACCACCAGAAGTTTTTTATGCTTGCCAAGTTTGTCTTTGTCGTTCCGAAGAATTTCCGAATGAGTGTCAATTTCCACAGCTGACGGAGAGGACAACAGACCGCAGGCACAAGGGTGCATCAGTATCGGGAAACGTCTGGCGCAGGAAGTAGAAGACCGTACTTTCTGCACATCAACGGCATCAACGGCGCTACAGGGAAGAAGCCAACTACAATCCGACATCCCTGTCGACTCTTTTCGTCCACGCCGAATTTTTCACATAGAGAACCAAACAGACAATGCCGGTCGCTATCACCAGCCTACTTGTTTGCATGACCCGGCCAAACAGCCAAACGAACTTCTGCACCTTCTTGATTTCAAAACTGGCGAAGAGTTCATCGTAGACACAGGTGCGGCAGTCTCAGTTCTCAAAGGTGATTCAATGGCCGAGATGTCGCTAGGCGTTCTTCTCGCAACAGCTACAGGCGAGCCCATACCAACTTATGGCTGCCAATACCGCACACTCAACATAGGTCTACGACGTGAATTTTCCCACAACTTCATCATTGCCAAGGTCTCACATAATATAATAGGCCTTGATTTCCTTCTAAAATTTCGGCTCATTGTTGATCTTGCCAATCAAAAGATCATCGACCCCTCCACCGGACTTGAACAAAGCTTTTGGACACTTGCCTCCGAGCGTTTGGAGTTACAGGTCATTCAGCCAACCCCAGTGCATCATTCAGCAGAGATATCAGCAGCTCTTCGAAAATACAAATCGCTTTTCGATCTTAACAAATCCGATCTGCGAGTCTCCAACACGATGCATCATATCGTCACAGAAGGACAACCTATTGCACTCAAGAAGCGACCACTGGCTCCTGCTAAGCTGAAAGCTGCCCAAGAAGAATTCTCAAGGCTTTTGGAAGAGGGAATCATCAGACCATCGAAAAGTTCATGGGCGTCACCACTGCACTTAGTCTCAAAATCAAACGGATCGTACAGAGCCTGTGGAGACTACCGTAAGCTAAATTCAGTGACAAAATCTGATGCATATCCTATTCCAAATATCAACACATTACTTGAAAAACTCAACGGCAGCAATTTCTTCTCAGTAATTGACCTTAGACAAGCCTACCATCACATCCCGGTAGCACCAGAGGATATCGAGAAAACTGCTGTCATCACTCCATTTGGCCTTTTCGAATACCTTTACATGCCTTTTGGACTTAAGTGTGCTACACAGACATTTCAAAGATTCATGGACAACATACTTCGCGACGACTCTGCTTATTGTATGTCATATCTCGATGACATTATGGTATTCAGTCCAGATCTAGAATCTCATGCGAAACATCTACGAAATGTCCTCTCGCGCTTATCCAACCACGGACTCAAGATCAACTGTGACAAGACGCAGATTGCAACTTCATCCGTCGACTTCTTAGGGCATCGTATCACGGCCCAAGGTATTCAACCGTTGCCGTCAAAGACGAATTCAATCAAGAATATCAAGTCACCAAGGACTTTGAGCGATTTGCAGAAAATCCTGGGAGTACTAAACTATTATCGCAAGTTCCTTCCAGGCCTTTCAAAACAACTTTATCCTTTGTGCAGGCACCTGCGGAACCGAAAAGGACTTAGCAAGAATTCCATCATTGCTTGGTCATCCGAAGACGAGGAATTACTTCGACTTGCCATCAACTCGTTAGCAAATGCCACAATGCTAACGCATCCAGATTTTGAAAAGCCATTTCTACTCACGACAGATGCTTCTGAATTCGCTATTGGAGCCACTTTGGAACAAGAGATCGACGGAGTTCGGAAGCCTATCAGTTTCTACTCGCGTACTCTCCAACCAGTAGAAACGAGGTACGACACTTTCGGCCGAGAACTTCTCGCCATCCACGACGCAGTGCGCCATTTTATCAGCATCATTGGCAGTAGCAGATTTGTTGTTTTCACAGATCATGCACCACTAGTTAGCGCACTTCGAAACGCAACTTCATCTATCGCCAAGTACCCTGCCAGAGTGGAAAGACAGCTTTCTCGTCTAAGCGAATGGCAATTTGACGTCTTTCACGTCAAGGGCAAACAGAACTTCATTGCAGATGCCCTGTCTAGGCCAGACGTCTCTCTACAACCACCTTCACCGTCACCATTCACTGTCAACTCCGTGGCACTCAGTGAACCTGCACTAACGCCAACTCTCCTGCGAACTGAACAACGCGGTGACATTCACATTCAAAGATCAATAGCCCGTCACCCAACCAAGTTCATATGCCGTCTGTGGGAAGGCTTACCAATTGTTTACTTCACGGGTACGCAGCCCAACAAGCCAGTTCTGCCGACCAGCCTTCAGAGGAAGGTTTTCGATTCAATTCACTCAATTTCTCACCCAGGAAGCCAAGCGACTGTCCGACTTCTTACAGATCGTTTCTGGGGTCACAGACTTAGGCAGAATGTTAAACGATGGGTCTCAGAGTGTGCAATTTGTCAGAAAAACAAGATCACACGACACACTCGTTCTAGGTTGCAACATTTTCGGTCTACTTCTCGCCTAGCCATCGTCCACATCGACATAGTTCATCTGACAAAGGTTCAAGGTTTCAGCTACCTTCTAACTATGATCGATAGATTTACACGGTGGCCTGCGGCATTACCTCTTGGCACCATTTCTGCAGACGAAGTAACTAACGGTTTTATCTCTGCATGGATATCCAATTACGGTGTTCCCAATGAGGTCATCACGGACAGAGGCACTTGCTTCTCATCTGATCGTTTCAAAACCACCTTGCGGTACATGGGATGCATCTTACGCCAGACGACTGCCTACCATCCCCAAGCTAATGGCATGGTAGAGAGAATGCATAGGGAACTCAAAGCAGCTTTAGCATCCTCGTCCATTAATGGCAACTGGGTCGATGCACTACCTTTAGTTCTGCTGGCCATGCGTTCTCGTACTCGAGAATCCATTAAAACGTCTGCGTCACAACTCTTGTATGGCATGGATCTACGCCTGCCTAGTCAGCTCCCACGTCTACTACCGGCACAAGATGACCCACAAAACGAAGCTACCCGCCTTCGACTTCATTTCGGTAACATGTCCGAACAGCAGCCGAGACACACGCCTCGTCCAGTCTTCGTCCACCCACAGCTCCACAGCTGCAAGAGAGTACTCGTTCGCAACAATACTGCTGTTGCACCACTACAACCCAAGTATCGCGGTCCTTACCCGATTTTACTAAAACAGCCAAAATACTTCATCATTATGCAAGGCGCTACACCGACATCAGTAAGCATAGACAGGTTAAAACCGTTTATCGAACCACCTGATCCTGAGAGCGTTCAACCTTCTACACACGTCTCAGGCTCCGTCTGCCCACAATCTCAACCTGCTTTGTATAACGCGTAATTAATTTTTTTAAACATTAACATTTAACTATAAAATTTTTTTTAAACTTTACGTTAATTTTTAGTAATTGTCTCACGTGGCATAACCACCTGTTCTTAGCTAACAATTGTGTAGCATTTGTGAACAGTTCTTTGGTATTATGCCATCTCTGAGGCAATGTTCGTGTACATATTTTATGCAATTATCTTTGATTTTAATGTATATATATTTTACATTATAATGTATTTCTCACACATGACATTACACTGCCTATTTTGGTATGACCAGCTACTTAGAGCTAACGCTTTTGTGTAGCAACACTAAGTAGTGATCAGCTTCATATCATGGTACAGGCCACTTTCAATGCATATCTCAACTTTATCTATTTCACAAAGACCACTCTACAAATGTCATGACTACAACGTCGAGCACTCTAGCTCCTTTGGTCGTATACAAACACATTGACAACGATCCAACCTGCTTAGGTTTTAACTTAAACCTGGCAAATTCAGAGGCGATTTACCTCGAAATCTTCACGCTGCGGCTCCAAAAACTTACACTGCTCTATTTTGCCTCACGTGCTATGACCGTCCACTAGAGCTAACAATTTGTGTAGCAATTCCTAGTGGTTACCTGGCATCATATCATTGTTGAAGCAACCAACAAGCATATTTAAGCCCAGCACTTATGGTTCATCATATTTTTGCTTAACTTGGTTCGAACTCTGTCATGCATTTCTTATCTAGCCTCGCAGAGAGGAATATTTTTTTCTTTTTTTTCAGAGAGGAAAGTGTTGTAACGACACAAATCAATCGCCGACATATTGCGTAAATTAAATTCAAATTTATTTACGTTGCACCAATGAGAAAAAAGCAAATTGCCGTTTAACCACGTTTAACCACGTTTAACCAATAGTATGCAAGTACACATATTGCATGCTATTTAAGCACGGTAATTTACCATGCAATCAGTTGGTCGTATCTACGTTCTGCCTCGTGTTACACATGTGCGTGCTGTCGGCTGTCAATACCTACGCTGGATATTGATTTGTTTCACCAACAATTGGCAACATTCGTGACTCACCGTGTTGCACTTCAGCCAGCAAGACGAGCCAATTAATGCAGAACTTCAACACACATGATAACAACAGCAGGAACCACAACCAGAGTCCACCCAAGGAACAGAACGTCAACTTACATATATATAACTTACGCGAACGCCGCCAAGGCCCTCTTAAGGGCCCCCATATCAGTAACTAATCTCTATTCAGAGCACCTTAACCGAGTTTGTAACGTCGTACGGCATTTACTTGAAGCCGGGGCGTTTACAAGGCATTAACATAAAATTCAACGAAGTGCACTGCATCATGAAGTCTAAAGTACATTTTCAAGTTTGATGGCGTGAATATTCACAAATGTTCTAACAAAAGGCGAAAATCGATGCGATCTATTTGGTAAAGTAAATTTTTGCAAAAATTACCAGTTTCTTCATTCATGCCAATATTTAATTACATAATGATTAGCTGGTTTCTTTTGAGGATAATAACCAATTAAGCGAATAATATGTATAAATTTATTGGTTATAAAGAAATTAGTTGGACATAAAACTACCTATTGACAAAGTACTTATAGTGAACTACGTCAGTGAGGCATGAAATAGCGCTGAATTCCATTATCACTATACAATAACATTTTCTTTCGAATTTTGGCAATATAAAATGTGATGTTTAATCTTTAATACAATTCAGTTCAATCAGTTGCCTTTAGAATATTGTCTTGTTTAACTAAACGAAAATTTGTTGCGCGGGCGGTGATAAAAATTACTTTTAATCTAGGTCGCGATCTTGATATAAACACCTGACCCATTATGTACATAAATGCGTCAGTATAAACTAAGTTTTGTTTGTTGTAGAAAAGGCATTTCATCCAGTAGACCGTTTTCGACCTTATTGGGAACTCATCACATACTGTCCAGAATTTGGGTTCGGCTGCTTCGGAGTCTGGTGCTCCTACCACTGAGCCACACATTTTGTACATACATTTTTCAGTATAAACTATGTATAGTGTGGCCGGGTGGCTAGAGCACCATATTCCGAAGCAGACGTGCCCAGGTTTGAGCCCTGCCCGCGGCAAATTCTGGACAGTACGTGATGAGCTCCCAATAAGGACGAAACGGGTCTACTGGATGAACTGCCTTTTCCACACTATACAAAACTCAGGTTATACTGACAAATGTATGTACATAATGGGTCAGGTGTGTATATCAAGATCGCAACCTTGATTAAAATCATTGTCTTGTTTTACCTAACATGTCACTGAAAAGTCTCCCGCAGTTTTCATAAGAATCAAAAGAACATTCTCTGCAATGCAAAACTTTAATTTGAAGTATAACGAACCGATTTGATAATATATATATGCTGATGGTAAAAAATAAATTATGCATACAAATTCAATTGTAAATTACCAAATTTATTGATCTCCTCCTTTTTGGGCACTCATCAAGTAAATGGTAGGATTGCTTCGGCATGGATTAATACTAAGGTCAAATTGGTTTGCAGGCTTGAAATTTGATGGTGAAGGGAATAAACTGCACAGCTCCAGACTAAATTTTGCTTCAGAGGCAGGAATTTTCAAATATTCTTTATTATACTTTACTTGTAAACGAATATTGTTTGCTATTACATGCATTGATTAGTTTTTACAGAATTTATACTCTTTATAATGTAAATTGCTTATGAACAATACACAGTATTTTTTTATTAGGAAGAGGAAACTAATTTAAAAACAAAGTGGATAATGGCCGGTTTATTCTGAGAATACTCAATAACGCAATAAAACCTATTATTTGTATACATCTTGGGTTTTCATTTTATTAATCGCGTGATAATGATGAGAGCCGCATATCTCATTTTAATTTTCATACATATGGATCGTGGTTTAATCATCGCTAGTCAATTTGCCGTTGTGCTGCAATGATGACCATGGAAGGTCGAAAAACGTTAGCACGTGTGACTGACGGCAGATTTGCTAATTTTTTTAGATAAATAGTCAAATGCAGTGGGATTGGTGTTTACTTTAAGCTCATAAAATTGATTTAAAAATAGTTATCAACGCTCGCGCAATCAATGACTGTTTAAGTACTTGTCAGCTGGTCTGATTTTGAATTATACTTTTACGTCTTTTTGGTGGCTATTGCGGGTCGAATTCTGAATCCATATGCGTATTTGTCTGTGTTTGTGTCTATGAGCGTGTAGGTGTCATTCTTATTTCATTTCAGTTTGATCTTTGAGTTCTGGCGATTGTTGAATTTTGACTAGGTGTTCGTTTTTATTGGCTATCACGGGTACGAACGTTTTTTCCCGTATGTTGTCTTTCGTTTCAACGTGTCCTTGAATTTCATTTCGTCCCTTTTGTAACAGCGAAAATAGTATGAATTGCAGTTTCGATCGTTGATATTGTTGGGAAATTTCATTCATTGAACTGAAATAGAAATCTGTTATTGCGGGAAAAATTATATCACTCGCAAGTCGGTAAAATTGTGATTCCTTAACATTGCCAGGCGCAAAGCGTGGTAGTTTCGCTGATTGACGAGTTCTCACTGGTACCATCTTTTTAAGCATTCAACACTATTCTTATCTGCCGAAAATGCTGTAGTTCGAAGTTTTGCCGTATTTCCTTCTCGTCCCATCGTCAGAACATTAATACAGTACTCACAGAAAAATAACTCGTGAAAAATTTGAATAGTGTGTTAATGTCCTGACAATGGGGCGGACATGATGCCACGAAACGTTGAAGGAAATTAGGAAAAACTTATTAATAAAGCATTTTCGACGGACATGAATAGCGTGGAATCTTAAGACTGACGTGACCAGTTAGAACCCATCAATCGGTAAAACAACCGCGCTGCGCGCTTGGAAATGTAAAAGAATCATGATTTTACCGACATGGGAGTGCTATAAACTCTCTCTCGCAATAGCAACTTGCAGTTTCATTTCAGATTATGACAGCACTGCGAAACACAAAATGTATTTTTTTTTAAATTCTGTCATTGGTAACGTTGATAGTGATGCTGTACTCGCATCTGATTATGCTATAGTTTGTTGTCACTCCAATCGAGGGTCTGTTTAGGCTGGTCTAATGAAGGTCTTGGCTGGCCTGGATTCTTTTAAATTAAACGAACATTGTTTGCACGGGTGATGATAACAATTAGTTTTAATCAAGATTGCGATCTTGATATAAACACCTGACCCACTATTTACATACATTTGCCAGTATAAACTAAGTATAGTGCGACAGGGTGGCTCAGTGGTTAGAGCACCAGATTCCAAATTAGACTTTCCCCGGTTCGAGCCCTGTTCCCAGCAAATTCTGGACAGTAGGTGATGAGTTCCCTTTTGAATGTTTAGTTCAGGTGTTTAATATAATGTGTATGTGGAATAACTTTTCAAAAATTGCCTTGTGTGGACCTGATAAAGTCGTCAAAATAGCTGGGTGTTCTGTTGCAAATCTATGCCCGGTGTAAGCTGATTTTCCTGACGGTGCCAGAACTATTTTAATCAATTTTTTGCTAAATATTGTTGGATTTTGTTGATAAATTGCTTTTTAGTATAGAAACTATATAGTCGATCTCACATTCATGAAAATTTGTAAACGGAATGATATGAAGTGAAGTGGCAATAAACTTTTGGCATCCAATCTCATGATATTCTGTGGGCTGAAATTACTTTTAACTTTTGCACTAGGGAAATTCGCCTTCGTTATTCGATTTAACCGCCGTGCAATGATTGAGGCCGGTAGTTGGCCTGTAGATGGTAAGTTTATAAAAAAATTGTATGTATCCTCTGTAGTACGAATAGGACATGGCTTGATATTCATGTCAACGAACTGCTTCGGGTTGTTTTTCATATCAAAAATATTCTCAGGTAGCCTAACTCTTCTTCTATCGTGTGCTCAGAGCAGATCTCCCTGGTTCAATTTTCTAGTTTTCTAATTAGGCTTCTTTGGTGATATTTTGACACACTACTTTTATGATGAATGTATTGCCCAGTGAAAGTAGATATTCTGTGCATTGACAGTGTTATATCATAATTTTCGTCTCGAGTGAGTTAGATGTCCAAGAAGAGAAATGTGTTCTTTTTAGCTATCACGAGTGTAAATTTGATGTCTGGATCGGTTTCATTGGCTTGAATGAGGAATTCGGCTGGGTCTGCTGCGTCTGGGATGCACAATAGTAGGTGATCTGCATAAATTTTGTAAAGTACACACTGGACAGTAAAGATTTTCAGGCTCGGATGCTCAAGATGTTGCATTTATACATTTGCCAGGAGAGGTGCGATGCAATTTACCATAGCTACACCATTGAACTGCAGGAGAAATTTACAGCCATTTGTGTCTGTTGGAAAACCATGAAACTCATTCTTAATGTTCGTAAATGGGGCTGAAACGACAAGCAAGGTCATTTTGTTTTGTTAGAATTTATTTATCATCAGTTCATCTTCTTGCTCGAAATAGCCCTAGACGCTGTTTGTGTTTCTGACCCTTCGATGTGGTTGAAGTGGTTTGCTGAGAAATTTAGCTGGTCTCTGCTGCCGTGCACTGATCATTTACATAACATGCCGCATCGGAGGAGCTCCAGAGGCTGTCAAATTTTTATGAGTTATTGATTGTCTGTACAGTCTCGCGTGGTTTGTTCCGACAGGTTCCGCTTTTTGCATTTCTTCTATTAGTGCTGATCTTGTTTTGAATCAATCAATGTATACAAAACGTATTTCTAAATTGCTAACCCAATAACATTTACTCTTGACTCAGTATTTGTCGTGTCATCTTTCTGTTTGTTTTCTGGTTTGAACGTTGATTAATCATTCATGATATATTTCATGGAATCGCTATAACAACTTCTGGTCCTTTGTCGTGTGTGACAAGTCCTACAGTTTTTACTGATTTAGTTTTCTTAGTTCATCTATATGTTTCTTGTGGGTATTTGGCTACATTCGAAGTTCTTTCTGTATTGTTCTAGTGTGCTAGCTATCTCAGCTTTAAGTTTATTACTATAGAATTCTTGTGAGGCGATGCCTTTTGTTAAGTCGTTATAGAAGTTTTCCGTTCCACCCTGGATGTCAATAGCTTTGCGTTCGATTAGGTGAAAACTTTTGTACACGTAACACTAAACAAATCGAACACATGGTCAAAACACATATATAGCCAGATCTCAAACATCATTTTGTAATATAAGAAATAAACCCTACACGCACACAAACACGCGAACCGACACACACCAATGCACTCACAAATAAACTATCAATATAGCACGAGTGCGGAATATAAGTGAAAATGAAAATAAGAACAGTTGTCACGCACTTGATGAAAAGATAACGCAGGATGTATATAAATGAAAGACTGATATGAATTGTTGAGTGTACTTGAAATAAATCAGCCATTATTCACTTTGTTATTAAATGTGCTTTCTCTTCCTAAGAAAGATATACTTATATATATATATATATATATATATATATATATATATATATATATGAGAGCACAACCTTTATTCTATGGAATAACATTTATTAATAACTCTTATTTCTACCGGTGTTCTCATACTTTTAAAAATGGTGAAACTGATAACGATATATATATATAATTTCATCCAGTAGACCAGATTCATTTTTATTAGAAGTTCTTCGTGTATTGTTCAGAAGTTGCCATGGACGAAACGTGAACCGATGCACACTTACATCAGAGTTTGAATCTCTATCCACTGCTACACTCGTGTTGCATGCAACATAAAGTCATATACCAACTTATGCTCCCGGCTAGACTTACCTTCAAGTAGTACCCATTTCAGATATCTTATGACATGAAGTTCTAAATAGTCACCACCGATATGTCATTATACGAAATATACCACGTTACATGGAGAAGTTGTATTGATTTGTATTCTAAGGGGAGAATTTTATTATATATGGTGCTAGTATTAACTAAACATTGCATCAGGTAGAAGATGCAATTCATCAGGTAGACATGTTTCTTTCTTATTTGGAACTCATCAAGTAGTGTCCAGAAATTGTCACAGATAATTAAACGAACATTGGTTGCGCGGGCGCTGATAACATTTACTATAATCAATGTTGCGAACTTGATATAAATACCTGATTCATTAAGTACTTACATTTTGTCAGTATAAACTAAGAACTGTATAGTGTAGAAAAGGCAATTCATCCAGTAGACCGGTTTCGTCTTTATTGGGATCTCATCATGTACTGGCCAGACGTGCCGCGGACAGGGCCCGAACCAGGGCACGTCTGCTTCGGAATCTGGTGTTCTAACGACTAAGCCACCCTGCCGCACACTACACTACACAAAAATTTAAGTTATATACTAACTAATGTAACTTGGTTAGTCTATTTTTCCTTTAGGTGGAGCTCATATGGCAAACATTCAGACCAAAAATTCCAACTAACCATCCCAAATGTGTCATTGCAGAACAGATACCACACTACATGGGGAAGTGGTATTGAAACGAACATTTATATAATTAAACGAACATTGGTTGCGTGGACGGTGATAACAATTATTATAATCAAGGTTGCGATCTTGATATAAGCACTTAACCCAATAATTTCTAGCATATGTCAGTATAAACTAAGAATTGTATAGTGTAGAAATTGCAATTCATCCAGTAGACCGGTTTCGTCCTTATTGGGAACTCATCATGTACTGGCCAGATTTTGCCGCGGACAGGACTCGAACCTGGTCACGTCTACTTCGGAATCTGGTGCTCTAACCACTGAGCCACCCTGCCGCATACTACACACAATTTTCAGTCATATACTAACTAATGTAACTCGGTTAGTTTTTTCTTTTAGGGGAGCTAATATGGTATCTATTTAGACCCAATGTTCAAATAACACGTCTCCAACTAGCGTGGTGTTTGTTTAGTAATGACAGATTGTGGATGGTTAATTGGAACTGGTTGGAGTCACAAATGGGTGCCATATATTCCACCTAAGAGAAAAACAACAGTTACAGTCAGACCAATATTACTAAAAATTGTGTGTGGTGGCTGCGTCAGGGTAATGTCGTTTAACTACAGATTTCCGGAAACGAACGATGCAAGTTCGACCTGTCCGCGGCGAAATACTCAACCGGTACGTGATAGTTAGCAAGACGAAACAATCTACTAGTTAGTGTCTTCTATTGCAATTCTTAGTTTATATGACAAAATGTAAGTACTTTATGGGTCAGGTGTTTATATCAAGATCGCAACCTTGATTATGGTAAATGTCACAGTTGATGTTTGAATCGCTGAAATTTTTTTCAGAGTCTGGGAGATTATGCACACGTTGGATAGACTAAACAAAATCGTAAGGTGATATGTGACTTAAAATTTCTTGTAGAGTGCGGCAGGGGTGGTGCCATGGATATAATCTCACACTCCGTGGCAAATGTTCCCAGGTTAAAGCTCAGCCCGCGTTGAATTCTGAACAGAAATTCATTAATTACCAATAAGGACGAAACCGGTCTACTAAACGAAGTTTCTTGACTATCTGGTGCAATGTTTAAATTATACTGAAAACAAATATATACTCGAAATCCTGTCATTATACATCTATTAAATATAACTTCACCAAACGGCATGGCGTCTGTAATGTGATGAGAAATGTATCGATATACATTCAGGTCTTAGGAAATACCAAATAGATTCAAATTGAATGAAAGGCTAATCAAAACATGAGATTGTGTATGATTTATAACTTTGTGTAGTGTGTGGCAAAGGTGGCCTAGTGAATAAAGTCCCTGACTCCGAATCAATTGTACCCAGTTACGCGATACTTACACAGCAAAATCTTGGTGGTACATAATAAATTCCCAATAGGGTCAAAACGCGTCTAATTGGTAATTTACTTTGCTAATGTTTCTTTATACTGACAAAATTTCTATATATATAAAATAAATAAAATGTGATTCAATGCATAGTACGTTAAAAAGTTGAATTAAATTACTATCCTGGAATTAAAGAATCGTCCTCCAACAAAAACTGTCAATACAAATTTAGCGTATTGTTTCAGATATAGAAAATTAAGGTCCGATTGCTTTATAGTAGAAATTGCATGAATGAGAAAGAGGTACCTAGATATGTAACTTGTCGTTTAAAATTTACAAATTAGCAACGAACGTAGAAAATTCATAGTCCTATTCTAGAAGACGATATCGAAGAACACAATTAAAACTGAATACTAAAAACTAAAATTGTGCATTTGTATAGTTGAAAATTGACACGTTAGATACTTGTAAATTAATTGAGATAGATTAAAGATGGAGCTTCAGGAATAGAGATAAGAAAACTAGCGCGGAAACCATTACAATGTTCCGAGGAGGCAACGTTTTCAGAGAATTCAGAACAATACACAGTTATCAAAGTCACGATATCGATCAAGGCCGGAGTGTATGGATTTACTGGAGTAACAGCTGTTTAGAAATAGTTGTAATTCTCAATTTCGGTGAACTATAGCATACATTGATATCCATCAGGTTGGTATAATGTACTGAATCGGCAACCATAGTGTTAGTACCTTAAACCTTTTCAATACTCTAATGTTGGTATCGGTTAATGACTCAATAGTCTTAGTGTAAGTATCCTTTACAGATTCGGTATATATATTATATAGATTGTGTCAGCGTGGAAGTCTCGTTGTCGAGACTTTATATGATATTAGCTTCACTACTGAATGTTTACATATTCGTCTAGGAGATTTTACAGTCCTATTATCTCACATTCCTCATCCAAATATAGAGTGGTTAAAGGGCGTAATACTGGCTCCTACTAATGAGTCGCCAGTAATCACGAAACGAATATGCATGAGATTATACTTTCCCTTCATGCTGTCTTTGGTTTATCCTTCTGGTCACAAATGAAACAATTTGTAACTAAGTTCGCAACACGTAATACATGCTAGAAAATTGTCTAGTAGAATTAGACTCCTAGTTGACATATTGTATGAACGACACAAAAACTGGTGATTGTAATAAATCGAAATGCAGGTATGAAAAGAATTTCTTGTGACGATGTTGTTAAATAATACATAACCAGAGTCCTGACAACTCGCGAGTCAAATTCGAATTACAAATTGCATAGAACTATTATGCACACACGTTAATGGAAAATAAACTAGTTACGGAAAGAGATTTAGTTGTATACTGTTTGTTATAGAGAACTAATGTTTAAGCAGCTATCTATTAAATGTTGCGCATCTAGTAGCAAATTAGCTCAAATAGAACGAGAAAGATAAATCAAAGTCGGCATTAGCGAAAGGTATAATCTTATGTGCACATTCGTTTCGTGCTTACTGGCGATTCATCAGTAGTAGTCAGTATTATGCCCAATACCCACTACATATTTAGTCAAGGAATGTGGCGCAATTACACGGTACATACTGCTATACGAATGTGTATATAGGCAGTGGTGCAGTTAAATTCGTATGTAAAGAGGGATCAATATTGATTAAATGAACTAAGGTAAAGCAGTAAAATTGTACTCATGAAGCGTCCTTTATACCATGTCTCAGGTATGGAGGTAATTAATTCAAATGAGTATACTCGAACTAATTTACTAATTCTAAACGAAAATTATACACTTAAGCGCCAGGAAATACAATGTGATGCCCCGGGAATGTTAGAAATTTCTATTATGAATATTCTACACAAAAGAAATTAAAAAACGAGATCAGCGAAAAATTCTTACTTAAGTCAAACATTTTTTTTCTGGTTGAAAAACAGCAAAGCCAGTAGTTTCAGTCTTACTGATAGTATATTGCTTGTCAAAGATTCACAAGGTGGGTAGTAATGACAAACGTCTTTCATTCATGCTCACATAATCTACGAATAACTTTCCGCAGCATAGCACGCCAGATCTTTATGTAAGTTTATACAATCGATAATGTCAGGAAAATTTGATTATGTGGTCTACGATAACATAAATTGATTAAAAAAATTCACAAGCTGAATATATTTGAAATAAAAATGATATTTTTTCACATGAAATAATTAATGACAAATGTGTAATTAAATACATTAATTATATTTACTGGCGACTCATTAGTAGGAGCCGGTATTACGCCCTTTACCCACTATATATTTGGGTGAGGCATGTGATACAATAGGACGTTACAATCTCCTAGACAAATGTGTAAAACTGCAGTAGTGAAGCTAACATCAGATAAAGTCTCGAAAATGCGACTTTCAGCTAACTCACTCTATATAATACATACACCGAGTCTGTAAAGTATACTAACACTATGGCTATGTTAGTAACCATACAACATTGCAGTACCAAAAGGTACATGGTACCAATTCAGCCGTTGAGTCGGTACATTAAACAACCCATGGATATCAATTTATGCTATAGTTCACCGGAAATTGAGAATTACATCTATTTCTGAACACCTAATACTCCATTAAATTCATACACTCTGGCCTTGATCGATATCAGTCATCATATTTCGCGATAAGCATGACATAATTAAATTCCATATATAAACATTAAATACTGCTGGTTGCGAAGAACTAATATATATTCAAGTATGGATTAGGTGTTGCGAACCTAGTAACAAATTAGGTCAGATGTGAGCAGAAGGATAAACCAAAGAAAGCATGAACGGAAAGTAAAATCTCATGCACATTCGTTTCGTGCTTACTGGCGACTGATCAGTAGGAACCGGTATTACACCCTTTAAGCACTATATATTTGGGTGAAGAATGTGTAATAATAGGACGGTAAATCTCCTAGACGAATGTGTAAACCTATAGTAGTGAAGCTAACATCATATAAAGTCTCGAAAATGCGAATTCCAGCTAACTCACTCTATATAATATATATACCGAATCTATAAAGAATACCAACACTATGGCTATTGTGTCGGTACCCGATACCAACATTATAGTGCCAAAAAAACACGGGACTAACACTATGGTTGCCGAGTCGGGACATGGTAACGCCATGATGGATTTCAGTTTATGCTATAATTTACTAAAATTGAGAATTACAACTATTTCTGAATACCTGTTACTCCAGCACGACACAAATGTGCACAAGATTATACTTTTCGTTTATGCTGTCTTCGGTTTATCCTTCTGGACATAATTGATATAATTTGTTACTGGGTGTGCAACACGTATTACATAATTGCATATATATTAGTTCTCCGCCACAAACAGTAGCTAACTGTTATATAATTAATTATATTTGTTTGTGCATATCTACGAAAGCAATTTATTGAAGCACAAGTGTGCCTAACTGAAATTTCAATTCTTGTTGCATTTATTAATTTACAGAATAGATTTCGACGTGGGCATGAGTATCTATCTTTCGCAGTATTAGAGAACGTATATATGCACCACTTACATAATGCAGAATTGAAACCTATTAAATTCCAGACAATTTTCAGGACGCTGCGTTGATGAACAGTTTGTGGTCGATGGACAGAATGAAAATTCAATAGTGTAGCTTGGTTATATAAAATAAGTTGATAAAGCAATTTGGTTTTCATAAGAAGTAGAAAGAGACAAATATCTTTTGTTTGAGGATACGGGAAAAACTAGAGTATTTGAAGGAACCTTTTAAAAACATTTCCAAAGAAACTATGTTCGATTGTACAGTAGTATGAAGAGAGCTTAAAAAGACATCTTTAATTCTATTCGGGCATTGAAAACGCTGAATTTGTTCAACTATATACACGGAATTCTAGTTAAACCTGATTCAAGAAACGTTAAGAAAGGTCGGTAATCCAGAATATTTTCCCGAATATAATTTAAATCAAAATAATAATATCTCGACAAATCGAGATGAAAGCGAAATACCTCTGAGAACAACGAGACAATTTCCATTTGGAGGCAACCTTCTTGTTGAAATCATCTGTTTTTAAAGTAATACGGGCGACGAAATCACAGTTTCCTTCCATACATGTGGGAGTCCTTTTCACAATACTATACAGTTGCGAATTAATTAAGCAGTGATTCTCGCCGTGATGTTCACATAATTAGTTGAATACAAATTTAGATAAACATGCATCGCACAGTACATCGGCAAATACAAAACGAGGCTCATAACAAGAATAATCCAGCCTTTTCCGCAAATTTGGTCAAAAGGATTTAGCACTTGATAAACATTAAGTTATTATATTAGCATATACAGCTTTCAGGCCACATTAAAATTAGAAATAAATTTTCGGTTCAATACTAGGTGAAACCAGAAAAATCAAATTTCGATGCTGTTTCAATTTGCACGACTAGTCTTTGTTTAAATGTGCAAATATGAAGCAAAAATATGTCAAACTAGATATAACTAGAACCATCACTTCAATAATTCTAAAGAAACACGTGTGTCTAAAAAAATAAAAAAAGTTGTTTGTTCGAACACATTAAGAAGGAAAGCAATGCAGCACTATACGATTTTCTGAAAACAAAAATTTCAGCAATATGACTGCAATGATAGGCATACTCAAACAGATGTAAACAAATAATTTGCTGCATGTCAATATTTCAAGTAAACTAACAATATTGCCATCTCGATGTGGTATACGAAGAAACAAAAAAATAATTAAAAATATGTTGGGTGTAGATTTTGATATTAATGAAGTTCAATGGCAAATATTAATCGACTGCAAAACTGCTTTTGTACACACACACACACACACACACACTTATATATATATATATATATATATATATATATATATATATATATATATGCGTGTGTGTGTGTGTGTGTGTGTATAATTAAGAGTATTAACACACATTCTTTAAAAAGATGAAAGTAAAATTGTTTGTGAATATTTTAGTTCAATCTTATCAACATATTTCGATTCAGTTTCATTACACCGAAATCTTAATTTTTCGATTAGCATACCTAAGTTTTCAAATGAAAGAATGAACATTTGTTTATAATTTGAATTGAGAAATAAGTCATGTATTGTCGTATGAATTTATTATAAATCAGGCATATGAAATACATTTAATAAAAACCATTCTCCTTTCGCCAGAACTCAAATTGACAACAATATCTGAATTTTTTTATTGTCAAACTGGAATCGAGAAAAGTGTATACTGAGACACACAAAAACGCGCGTATACACATAAACACACTCTCAAACAGTTACTAGTTTATAGCCAATTTATTTATGAACTTCTGTTTATTTAACTAAGGAGAAAGAATGTTGTATGCTTCAGCTTCCGTTGTTCGTAATTTTTTTCGATTTTTGCTTTGAAGAACACCAGAAAATCTGCCTGAACTGGAGTGTGATTTTTATAGACAATGTGTTAAGCTATTGCAGAAACGTGCTCCTCCATGCCAGCTGTGTTTAGTCTAAAATGCACCTACATTTTCTTCTTTAGTAATTGGCTAGTCCGGCCTTCATAGCGCACAGAACAGCTTTGACATTTTTTATAAATAAGCAATATTGGACGGTTCGATTGAAGGCAGCTTATTCATTACATTTATGTTAATGGGGTATTTTTCTGCATAAACAAACATCAATTGTTTGAGAGGAGTCCAAGAAATCACTGACGTTTTAGTTCTTAGAGTAAATATTTAAGATGATGCGTCCCCTTCAAGTGGTAAACTGATAAATATTGTCTATTGGTTGTATACGCATTCATTCTTTTTCTTTCGTCTTTTATGTTCCACGTTTGCTTTAACAAACTTTTCGTCGTACTGGTTTTGTAATAATGCTCTTTTTTAGTACTGACGTTTCTTGCCATATTAATTCATCGCAACAGATTTTCTTTACTCTGTAGGATAATTTACACAAAAAAATCTCTTTAGGGAGACTGGGACAGCACTGTGGTAACGGATGTATAATCCCATTTATATCTGATTTAGATATATATATATATATATATATATATATATATATATATATATTCATTTTTAGATTACTATCTTCCTGCCTCGATAGCAATACGTCATAGATGGGCGGTGCGTTAGATCGCGTGTTTTCATGTTCGCAAGTAAACATAATGTGATGCTCCACACTGCTAAAATATTTAAGCCTTTCATTTGTTTTGATAATTTCATTCATGATTACGAAGGTACCATCAACACACCTAAGAAATTGACAGTAGTAATATTTTTTAATAAGTTGTTCTAGCATTGATATTTCCATTTAGAACATGTCAACTTTCGAACGAACTGAGCATTGACACTCTTCAATTAAAATAGAAGTGGATATTTTAAGTACACCTATTCAGGATAATTTGAGGTAACTAGTAGTTATCCGGAAAGGTGGGTGCTTCCTATCGATGCACAGACATTGGAAATCAGTAGTTTTGTCAGCAGGAATGCTTGTAAATAGAGAACTGACTTCACATTTTGCGACCATACTTTATTGACAACGTCAAAGGTAACTCGAGCACAATTGTTGACAATTCCATTTGGTTTTAATGGCAGCAAGTGGCTCGTTCAAACTAATAGGTGTGCGTTCGGCATACCGTACATTCTGGATGCGCATGTGCTGATTGGTTTTACTTGTTCGAGACGACGTATTATGTTGATGGTTTCATTAGAATTCGTATCGTAAATCTCTTGATGAGATGTCTCATACACATTTTTAATCACACGCCATATTAAATCTTCGGTAGTTGGCGGTCTATTTTTATTTACTTGGCATGATTTAAATTTATGCTCATCGTTAAAATACATTGACCAGTTGTTTTTCGAAATCATTGGAATGCCTGAGAACAAACCTCCGTAGTTGTCTGGCTTCATTAATCCAGATTTTTGTTGTGCTGCTTTTCTTTGAAGCCTTCTTTGTGCTCTCTCTTGATAAAATTGAATCGTTTGTATCTCACCTTAAAATACTCATAGATAACACGTAGTTTAACATTAAATAGAGAGTAACAGTAATCTTCTCATGAAATTCCTGGCGTGGTATCTTCATGCGGAATCTCTATTTCGGCAGTTGTTCCTATCTCTGTCTTCTGGTTGTAATCGGTTGGCAATATGCAGAATTTTGGTCCAAGGGTTAGGATATATTTCTGTTTTAATTATATAGGTGAAAATAAATGCGTTGGATGTTTTTTTCATTGCCAAATATCTGCTTGTGACGTTTCTCACTTACTTTGTGAACTGCATTCATAAACAGGTGATTAAAAGCACTCTTGAACATAACAAGCTCCTGCAGGGAAAGAATACAGATATAAGGTTTCGACGCTGAGATCTGACTTTCCGCGTTGTCAAATAGCAGGTTCTGAGCTTCTATTGCATTCTTTGTTAATTGCCTTAATCTTTTCGTTGTTGTATGTGTCGAAACTGATTGGTTATTTTTTGCAATTTGAAAGGAAATTGACCATTTCCCACGCACCACAGATAAAATTTGTTTCTTTCACAGGTCACGCAATATCTGAATTAACTCTAAATCTCTCAACGTGGTTAAAGTGTCCAACGGCACATTAGGTTATGTATAAATTTCCATTCGTTGATTTTTATGAATTTCTAATTTAATCTGAGAAATAAGTCATGTACGAATGCATAAATTTATGATGAAGCAGAAATTTTAAAAAAATTAAAAAGATATACTTAAATCAAATTTGCGAACTTGATTCAAATCGAAAATCGTTTAATTATATAAATCTTCAGTTAAACAAAGTTTATTTTTCCATTCATATAGCAAATCCATAAAAATGGCTTAACTAAAATGTGTTTAGATTGTATTATTTATGTCTTATGTGTGCAAAATTGTGTACAAAACATTCCCTTCTGACATTATTAAATTTGATGCAACTAGGTCTGCTTTACATAAAAAATTACACACCTAGTGAAAAAATAGTTCAAATGTGACAAGAAATATAACCCAAAGACAGCATGATCGGCTTCGTATATATATTATATGTAGTGAGATGACTTTTAAGTCGCATTGTCGAAGACTTTATATAAAGTTAGCATCACTCCTGCAGGTTTACACATTGGAATAGGAAATTGTACTGCCCTATACTGCCAATAATACCGGCTCCAACTGATGAGTCGTCAGTAAGCAGGAAATGAATATGCACGAGGAAATAGTAACAAATTAGTTCGAATATGATCAAAAGATAAACCAAGTTCAGATTAAGTAGAAGGTATAATCTCTGGTACACATTCGTTTCGTGCTTACTGGTGACTCATCAGTAGGAGCCTGTATTACGCCCTTTACCCACTATATATATCGTTGAGAATTGTTGGGTAATTGAACGGTACCATGTCCTATACAAATTTGTAAACTTGCTGTAGTAAAGCTAACTTCATATAAAGTCTTGGACAATGCGATTTCAATGCGAACTTAATATATATATATACCGAGTCTGTAAAAGATTACAACATTATGGCTGTACTGTCAGTACCCGATACCAACGCTATAGCTGCCGAATAGGTACATGATACGCAACGAAGAGTATTTAACTGCGCATGTATTAGATCTACGCAGCAATGTATATGTTTGTATGGTTTGGATTTTGCGTTGTGTGATCAATAAAATGTGTCTGTTTATGTTATGTTTTCAAACTGTGTTAGATCT
This sequence comes from Eudiplozoon nipponicum, assembly GCA_029291075.1. Lineage (NCBI taxonomy): Eukaryota > Metazoa > Platyhelminthes > Monogenea > Mazocraeidea > Diplozoidae > Eudiplozoon > Eudiplozoon nipponicum. The sequence continues at coordinate 24,145 of JAQBSW010008759.1, forward strand.
AGTCATTTGTTTTTTATAAGATAATTACCTATTAAAAGCTTATAATAACGTCTGTTTGATGTTGTATAGGGTGTTGACCACCTAGCGAAAATTCGTTTAAATAGGACCAGAAAGATAGACAAAATTCAGCATGAACAGAAGGTATAACCACATGTGCACGTTGTTTTCGTGCTTACTGGCGACTTGTCAGTAGAAGGCGGTAATGTGGAAGACTTTATATGATGATAGCTCCACTACTTATCGTATACACATTCGTATAGGATATTATATCGTCCAATTGTTCCACATACCTCACCCACATATTTAGTAGATATAGGCCGTAATACTGACTCCTACTGATGAGTCGGCAGTAAGCAAAAAATGAATGTACACATGAGATTATACCTTTTTGTTAATGCTGACATTTGTTTATACTTCTTGTCCTATTTGTACTAATTTATTACAAGTCGCACAAAACTAAATACACAATTGAGTAACAAGAGAACTCATTAGAAACATACAGTGTTCGATTGCCCGCGAATAAGTAAAAAACACGTTTTCAGCAGATACAACAAATCCCACCTGCATAGACAACATCAAAATTTGCACGAACAAATTCAAACAGATAAAAGAAAAGGTAATATACGGAGGTGCCGCGAAGCAAGATAAAACTACGGATTTGGTAAGGAACAAAAGCTGTACTATTATCATCAGATACGCAAACTCAAGTAATGCGGAACCGAACTTAATAAATGAGCAAAAACTTACTCACAATAAGCATATAAAAGGTCTTCTCGAACAGACGGTTTGCTAAACCTACATAGGAAATTAGTTCATATACGATGAATGAACAAATATATAATAATAAAATTAATAACATAAACAGACACATTATATAACTTACCTACAGAAAAATCTGAACAATAGACGTATAAAAAACGCCTATATGTCTAAACTTTTGAAAATGAGATCAGCCGGACATCAAAATAAATGAAGCAGTTTAAACGATGTTATTCTCATTCGCTTTAATACTTGGCCATACTGTGTGGAATACGCTATCAGTCAAAAAGTATATTTCATTTCAAACCTGCAAGATTTAAAACTAACAACTAGATATCAAAAACCGTTAATTTTGCGGGTGATGATAACTATTATTATAAATCACGTTTGCGAAATTGATATAAAAAACAATCACATTGTATTTAACTAGACGCACAACAAAGCAAAATTACCGTCAACAAACTTACTGTCGTGTTCCTCCCTTCCATGTTAATCAACATGGCACGACAGTATTCTGACTAGCGAGGATCAAACCGCAAAGCATATATATATATATATATATATATATATATATATATATATATATATATATATATATATATATATATATATATATATATATGGAAAGAAAAATTATATATGCAACTCTCACCTTTAGTATTCTAGAATACATTGAACTTGACTTTAATTGTGGGCAACACGGTTACGAGGCTCTGATATTGATTATCAAATAAGGTCGAAACCCGTTAGTGTGTGTGACTTATTTAAAAATGATTTATTTTACAGGCGGTAATACCAATTCATTAAATTAAGTTTGAGAGTTTGATTTGAACACGAATCCCAACATACCTAATCAGTTGCACATTGTGGTTAAACGACCGCAGTCGAGCGAACTCACGCGTTTTCACTTTCCGTGATCATCATCAGATTACGATAGCAAACTTGGAAGATCGAAGCGCGCCAGTGCGTATATCTGACGGTAGTCTAGCTATATTGTGCGAATGGTATTGGTGTTTATATCAAATTGGCAAACTTGATTCAAAGACTTTTACGACTACCCACGAAATTACATTTTTGGTAACTATATATATATATATATATATATATATATATATATATATATATATATATATATATATATATAGCGAAATCTACAAAAGTGACTGCATAGAAATTGTACAGCCGTCATTTCCAGTCAAGTGCAATGTATGCAACCTACTAGATGTAATGGCCGTATATTTGTTTTTCCTTAAATTTTATATGCTTCGCAATTTGATTCTCGATATCCAATTTTCCCATGTGTTCTGATGATGAACATAGAATACTTTAAATCAAGTTTGCGAGCTTGAAGTAAACACCAATCCCATTGTATTTAACCAGTCGTCGAACAACATAACAAAACTACCGCCGCGCAAACAATTATTGTTAAATTGATGAACATAGAAGTTTGAAACGCGTCAGTGCGTGTGATTGATGGCAGAGTAGCTACATTGTGTGAATAGTTAGATACATCGGGACTGGTGTTTATATCAAGTCCGCAATCCTGATTTAAATTTCGTGTGACTGACTGTAGCTTTGCCTTGTTATGCAAATACAATTTGTCTTGCGTTTTTATAGAATAATTATGACACATATATGCTTAATTGCTTGAAATTAATATACATGTACGTTAAGATATACGTCTTTTGTTTGGTGTTCATTACGTCACAGAAGTCGCAAATGCGAGATTCCATCGAATGGTAAAATGTATTACGACGAATAAACTTATAGTACACCTACTATTTTAATTACTGCTTGGTTGACAATGTAGTAGAATAAGATTCAATAAAGCAAATTATTCAAGTATGTATTAGGTTTTGCGAACCTAGTAACAAATTAGTTCAGTTGTGACCAGAAGGATAAACCAAAGGCAGCATGAACGGAAAGTATAATCTCATGCACATTCGTTTCGTGCTTACTGGCGACTCATCAGTAGGAGCCGGTATTACGCCCTTTAAACACTATATATTTGGTAGAAGAATGTGGAATAATAGGACGGTACAATCTCCTAGACGAATGTGTAAACCTGTAATAGTGAAGCTAACATAATCTAAGTCAACGACAATACGACTTCAATGCTAACTCACACTATATAATATATATACCGAGTCTGTAAAGGATACTAACACTATGGCCATTGTGTTAGTAACTGATACCTTTTTTGAAATCGATGATTACCGGATACTAACACTATGGTTTCCGAGTCGGTACATGATACCAACCTGATGGATATAAATTTATGCTAAAGTTCACCCAAATTGAGAATTACAACAATTTCCGAACACCTGTTACTCCAGTTAAACCATACACTCTGGCCTTCATCGATATCAGTTATCACATTTCGCGGTAAGCATGACATCATTCAATTCAATATATTACAGTTAAATACTGTTTGTTGCGAAGAACTAATATATATGCAAGTATGTATTAGGTTTTGCGAACCTAGTAACAAATTAGTTCAGTTGTGACCAGAAGGATAAACCAAAGGCAGCATGAACGGAAAGTATAATCTCATGCACATTCGTTTCGTGCTTACTGGCGACTCATCAGTAGGAGCCGGTATTACGCCCTTTAACCACTATATATTCGGTAGAAGAATGTGGAATAATAGGACGGTACAATCTCCTAGACGAATGTGTATACCTGTAGTCGCATTGTCGTTGACTTTAGATGATGTTAGCTTCACTATTGCAGGTTTACACATTCGTATAGGAGATTGTACCGTCCTATTATTCCACACTTCTACCAAATATATAGTGGTTAAAGGGCGTAATACCGGCTCCTACTGATGAGTCGCCAGTAAGCACGAAACGAATGTGCATGAGATTATACTTTCCGTTCATGCTGCCTTTGGTTTATCCTTCTGGTCACAACTGAACCAATTTGTTACTAGGTTTGCAAAACCTAATACATACTTGCATATATATTAGTTCTTCGCAACAAACAGTATTTAAAAGCAAATTATTTTTCAAAAATAGGAAACCATACTTTCGTTGCGGTAACTTGATTTATTTCTGCCTGTTATCACAAGAAGTTTTAATTTATCATTAGTTCTGGCCATACTTTTATCAAATTATCGGATTAAGCAGACGATTGCCTATTCAATGGCATTCGGTTTATCTGCACAAATTCAGTATCTGTCTCACCAGCATATGAGATTGTGGTTGCCTTCCATATGCATGTTCCTTGCCAATGGTAGATTAAAAGTAAAAAAAGCTCAGGTAACATTTATGTCGAGAAAGTTTCATCAAATTTGCCCTTTAATATCACATTTTTATTAAATAGAAAGAAAGCCGAACATATATATATATAGCTTAGCATTATGAACAATGCATAAAAAAGCAAACGTCAATCAGTAGTACTGAACAAAACCCTGCACTAATTTCGTATTTAAGAATAAAGACTAACAAATCAGCCATTACTAAAGTTTCCCAAATTATTTTACCTAAAGGCATTGCTTGAAAAAATTATTATTCTTTGGTGTAATGAAGCCATTTAATAAGCGAGAATTTAATCAATTTAATATTCAAATCCTATAACAACTAGTGTTTACATGGGCAATGGAAACAAGTATTACAAGCTCGCAAGATTTATTGAAATATTTCTATCTTTATGTCAATCATTCCGGCAGGAATTTTTTCTTTCTATGTCAAGAAATACTTCCATATATATATATATGTATATATATATATATATATATATATATATATATATATGCTTGTAAATCCGGTTATATGTAATTAAAAAATAACGCATATATTTCGCAATGTTCATATTACTTCATTTCACTAATAATTAAATTTATCAATGTGAACAAAGCACAGTACAAGGTAGCGAAGTTAACTTATCCAGTAGAACGGTTTCACCTTTTCAAGAACTCTTGAAGTAAAGTCAAGAAACCTTTCCACGGACATGCCTCGTAAAATTGGCACGTTTGCAACGGAGTATGTGACTCTATCCACTACGCCATCTTGCAGCACACTCCCAATTAACTTTCATTTATCAACTAAAATGTGTCTTTTGCATGGTCCTTCCCAAATGCCGAGCATACTTGACATCTATTTAGAACTAAATTTCCAAATAATCACCCTCAATCTCTCACTATAGAACCGGCACCAAATTACAGGCAAGGTTGTATGGAATTGAAGATTTGCTCAATTAAATAACAATTGAATGCTCGCGAGTCGACAAAAATCATTTGAATTAAGGTTGCAAGATGGATATAAACACCAATCCTATTACAATTATAGATTTTTTTCAATGCCGCGTTTTCCGTACGCGGGTTGTAGCATTGCATTAACAGTTTCACGAAGATCCGATTGATCACAATTTCCATTTCCTTTTTGGTCTTCGATCGGGCTGGGTTTGTATTCGTCCCTTTCTTCCGAAGGCTTCAACATAGTTCATACTATTCAGTGGAAATGTGGTTCTATCACATTTTTGTGTAATGGCGACGTTTCGGTGCCTAATTTCCAGCACCATCCTCAGGCAACTATACACAGCACAATACTCACAATAGCAAAACGCGGCATTGGAAAATATGAAGCTGGCACTCCGCAATCAAATTTCAAAAAGTTACAATTACAGATATTTATTTTCATACACTATGAATTGTATAATGTCGCAAAGACAAAATATCCAGTAGACTGGTTTCGTTCCAATAGAATATGATTCAAAACTGAACACGTTTTCTTTTAGATCTTCTTCTCTATTCACTGTGTCACCCTGTTGCACATACACACAATCTTTAATCACATAATATCTTTGGTTTTTGGCTAATATTACTCTTATTTGAAGCCATCCCTTTCGCCTATACATTCCATGCAGCCACCCTCAATTTGCCATTATATAACAAACATCAAATTACTAGCAAATTGAAATTGAATTAAAGATTTATTTAATTAGGTAATCAATGATTGCCCTGGTGGTCAAAACAGCAAATCCATACACTCTGGCTTCGATCGATATCAGTTATTACATTTCGCGGTAATCATGATATCATTCAATTAAATATATAACAGATAGATACTGTTTGTGGCGGAGAATTAATATATATGCAATTGTGTTGGTACGTTTGGAGACTCCGTATATATAAATATATATATATATATATATATATATATATATATATATATATATATATATATATATATATATATATATATTAGAGAGATTTCTAGGCGTCGCATTGTCAGAGACACATTTCATTATAAGAGATTTTTACCGTCCAATTTTCTATATTCCTTACCCCAAATATATTGTGGGTAAATGGCATAATACCGGCTCCTAAAAAAGAGTCACCAGTAAGCAAGAAACGAATTTTCATAAGATTATAATTTCCGTAGAGGCTGTCTTTGGTTTACCCTAATGGTCAAATTTGAACCAACTTTTTACAGGGTGGGCAACACATAATTAACAATTGCAGATATACTAGTTATTCCACATTATCAGTATATAACAGTTAATTAGATAGTTCGCTAAATAATAAGTAAGTTAATTGTTCATTTATTCATTTATTTATTTATTTACTCGGTTATTCAGTTGGTTAAAAAATAATTGATTGCGCGGGTGGTGGTAACAATTCTTTAAATCAAGTTTGCGAGCTTGAAGTAAACACCAATCCCATTGTATTAAACCAGTCGTCGAACAGCATAACAAAGCTACAGCTAGTCGCAACGCACTGACGCGTTTCGACCTTCCATGATCATCATCAGAGTACGACGTCAAACTGACTAGCGAGGATCAAACCACATTTCATATCTATGGAAAGCAAAATCAGATATGCGTCTCTCAATTCTAGTAGCCTTGCATACATTGTACGTGACTGGAAATGCCGGCTGCACAATTTCTATGCAGTCACGAACATTAGCTATTTGTATCTTTCGCCACAAATATATATATATAGACAATACAATTAAAAAATAATTGATTGCGCGGGTGGTGGTAATAATTCTTTAAATCAAGTTTGGAGCTTAAAGTAAGCACCAATCCCATAGAATTTAACCAGTCGCCGAACAACATAACAAAACTACCGCCAGTCGCAACGCACTGACGCGTTTCAACCTTCCATGTTCATCATCAGAGTACGATGGTAAACTGACTAGCGAGGATCAACCCGCATTGCATAAATATTGAAAGCAAAACCGGATATGCGGCTCTCACGTCTATTAGTCTTGATTACATAATACGTGACTGGAAATGCCGGCTGCACAATTTCTATGCAGTTACGAACATTAGCTGTTTGTAGCTTTCGCCACACATATATATATAGACAATACAATTAAAAAATAATTGATTGCGCGGGTGTTGGTAACAATTTTTTAAATCAAGTTTGGAGCTTGAAGTAAACACCAAAACAACCGCCAGTCGCAACGCACTGACACGTTTCGACCTTCCATGATCATCATCACAGTACGATAGAAAACTGACTAGCGAGGATCAAAATGCATTGACTTTTCTTTCCATATGTATGCTATGCGGTTTGATCCTCGCTTCTCTGTTTGCCGTCGTACTCTGATGATGATCATGGAAGGTCGAAACGCGTCAGCGCGTTGCGACTGGCGGTAGTTTTGTTATGTTGTTCGACAACTGGTTAATTACAATGGGATTGATGTCTACTTTATGCTCGCATACTTAATTTAAAGAATTCAGTGAGTTAGTTAATTAATTGGGGATTTAGTTAGTTAATAAGTTAGTTAGTTAGTTAATTATTTGTTAGTCAGTTACTTAATTATTTTTTTATTTATTTAGTTAGTTGTTTTGTTGGTTAATTAGTTATTTATTTATTTATTTAGTTAGTTAGTTAATTAGTTAGTTAGTTAGTTAGTTAGTTAGTTAGTTAGTTAGTTAGTTAGTTAGTTAGTTAGTTAGTTAGTTAGTTAGTTAGTTAGTTAGTTAGTTAGTTAGTTAGTTAGTTAGTTAGTTAGTTAGTTAGTTAGTTAGTTAGTTGGTTAGTTAGTTAGTTAGTTAGTTAGTTAGTTAGTTAGTTAGTTAGTTAGTTAGTTAGTTAGTTAGTTAGTTAGTTAGTTAGTTAGTTAGTTAGTTAGTTAGTTAGTTAGTTAGTTAGTTAGTTAGTTAGTTAGTTAGTTAGTTAGTTAGTTAGTTAGTTAGTTAGTTAGTTAGTTAGTTAGTTAGTTAGTTAGTTAGTTAGTTAGTTAGTTAGTTAGTTAGTTAGTTAGTTAGTTAGTTAGTTAGTTAGTTAGTTAGTTAGTTAGTTAGTTAGTTAGTTAGTTAGTTAGTTAGTTAGTTAGTTAGTTAGTTAGTTAGTTAGTTAGTTAGTTAGTTAGTTAGTTAGTTAGTTAGTTAGTTAGTTAGTTAGTTAGTTAGTTAGTTAGTTAGTTAGTTAGTTAGTTAGTTAGTTAGTTAGTTAGTTAGTTAGTTAGTTAGTTAGTTAGTTAGTTAGTTAGTTAGTTAGTTAG
>JAQBSW010008760.1:0-32360 GCA_029291075.1 Eudiplozoon nipponicum
CCTCTTGATCTTATATGGTCCTTTGTAAAATGGTGTCAGGCAATTCTTCCTATTTTCATTCGTTACATACACATGCGAAGCCGATCTTAGATCAGAGGACACATAGCACTTGGTTTTTGCTTCTCTAGTCTTGGTCGGAGCCAAGCGACACATCTTATCTCTAAGTGCTACTACGAACCAATCTACATAACTAGAAGCCCAATCAAGACTACTTGGAGTTTCTATTAGAAGATCTCCAGGCAAACTTAATGGTTCTCCATAAACCAGTTCTGCTATTGAAGTACCTAATTGTGCCCTATATCTGTTGCGCATGGCGAGTAGTACTATAGGAAGATCGCGTATCCAGCTTGTTCCACTAGAACACCTTAACGTTGCATTCAGTTCAGGATGCAGTCTTTCTACCATCCCATTTACTCGTGGGTTGTACGCGCTAGTGTGCAATACAGTTGTTCCCATGATATTGAGAGATATTTCGAAAAGCTCGGACATAAATTGACTACCGCGATCACTAGTGACCTTTTCCGGAACACCATAACGCGATATCCAATTATGTAGAAACGCGAACAAGACTTCTTGCGCTGTCATGTGTTTTAAAATCGCCACTTCGAATTGACGACTAAATCGATCTAACATAGTTAGCAAATATTTGTTACCATTAACCTCGAGCATTTCAACAATGCCTATATGTATGTGTCTGAACCGTTCAATTGGTATCCCAATATTCTTTATCTCGGTTCTGGTATGTCTCCAGACCTTACACGTTTGACACTTGGCACAGTCTCTTACCCATACTCGTATGTCTTTAGACATGTGCGGCCATACGTATCTGTCATTAAATAATCGAAGGGTGGCTTTAATGGATGGATGTCTCATGTCGTGTAGCACTTGGTAATTTTGGCCCGTAACTCCAACGGCACATATGGTCGTGGTTGACTTCTAGACGCTTCGCATAACAACCACTTGCCACTTATGAGCTACTGAAGATATCCTGACCTTTTGGACAAAACTAACGTAAAGGGATCCAATCCTTGCGCTTCCTCGATTTGACTAACTAAATCATGCATATACTTATCTAAACTCTTCACTGCTAGAAGCTCTTTACCAAACGTATCATAACGTTTTTCTCAATCATTAAGCTTACAGCTATAAAACCCAATCGGTCTTACTATGTCCTGATTTCTTTGCTGTAGCACTGCCCTATTGCAACATCTGAGGCATCTGTGATTAGCTCGAAAAAATTCTCCCAATCTACAGGTGCTAATGTGGTTATGTCACTTAGCATTTCCTTGGCCTTCTGGAATTTTTCTCGGTTTTCTGGACTCAAGATTATAGGGCAAGTCTTCTTGATCATGCTCTTTTTACGAGTAAGATGGCGTGTCAACGATCCTATAATTCTGGCTAGACCTGGAATAAATCGACGGTAATAGCTTATCATGTCCAAGAACCTTCGGAGCTGGCGCACGGTTCGGGGCTCCATAACGTCCTTAATAGTTTGGATCTTATCTTCCAAAGGTTTAATTTCGTCTTTGGAATGTAAATAACCAAGATATTAAACTGAAGACCATTCGACGTTACTCTTATTAGGTTTGACCACTAATCCATATTGTTCCAGCATGGTCCAAGCCGTTTTCAAATGCCTACGATGTTCATCTCGTGAGCGACTAAAATTTATAATGTCGTCTATGTACACCCTCGCAAATGGACAATTCTGAAGGATTTCTTCAGCCAAACGCGGGAATGTCTGACTGGCATTTTTCAAAACAAAAGGCATTCAAAGTAATTCAGGCTATCCCCTTCCTGGAAATCTGACTGCGGTGAGAGATATCGTACTTTCCTCCATTGATATCTGATAGTACGCTTTCTGAAGATCTAAAGTTGAATAAACCTCATATCCCATTATATCTCGGAGTAAAGTACTCTGGTTTGGGAGAGGATAAGAATCACCCTTCGTCATTGAGTTTAATAGACGATAATTTCCACAAACCCTCTATTGACCCGGTTCAGGTTTGGGAACTACTACTATTGGGGAAGCAAAATTGAAATTTGACCTTCTACAAATTCGCTCTTTGCGCAATTGGTGAAATTCTGACAAAGCAACTTGTTGCTTGTGTTGTGCCAATGGTTGAGCCTTTGGTGAACAAGGCAATGAAGCCACCAATTCTATTTGGTGTTCTACTCCTGTCTTCAATCCTATCCTTTTGGCACTGAAAGGCTGAAACACTGCTAGGTGCTTCTCAATGATATCGGCAAAGTCATGTGCGACCGTTGGACGGGGTAAAAGAACTGTTCTAACTGCCGATGTGTTAGACTCAGTAGGTGTTGACATCCCTACGCCTTCTGCGATAGTCCTAGCTTTGGGGTCTAATGTCAGTTTGAAATTTGTCAAGAAACCCATGCCAATGATATGGTCCTTGACATCGGCTACTAGAAAATTCCATCTAAAGGAAGATTTCTGGCCTAACGTTACCGACATTTCTTTCATCCCTTTCACTCCTATCGGACTACCGTTAGCGGCGCATAGTTGATAATCAAATGTGGGGCAATCTGCTTCCACCACGTCTGACCTAACTATGCTTACCTCAGCACCGTCATCGATGAGAAATTCTAATCCAGATAATTCATCTTCAATAATGAATTTGTTGCTGGATAATCCGGCAATTTGTTCCAGAGCTTCGCTTAGTAAGAATCGGACTCTCTTTCCCTCTGTATCGGTGCTAACTGGTCCTGTCGCATTTTTACCTTTGCCTTGAGTAAGCCTTTTAAAAGCATATCTGGGAGACTTTGCAATGGAACCCCCCTACGGCTCCTACTAGCGGGGGTTTTATCCTTTTCCCGGTGATAGATTTCTCTCTACCGGTTCAGTGCTTCCTTTCCATCTGGGTCCACCTAATCGCGGGTATATACAATTCTCACCTTGGCACTTTGCACTTCGTCCGTATTCGCAATAGGCCTTACACCATCCGCATGGCCCTTCGCAGCGTTGATGCGAGTGGCTCCCTCGACGTCTAGTATGTCTATCCTGACTTTGAAGTTGCGAAATGTCTCGACGTATACTAGCAACGTCTCTACATAAGTTACAACCAATCGAGGACAGTAATTTTTCGAAAACTGAAAATGGCGCACAATTCAAAGTCAAATATTTAAACAAAGAAAGTTCTAGAAAATAAATGAATAAATTCTTCTTAAATAAAATTCGTTTCAATCAACCAAGGTGGTTTCAATTTATCAGTTAATGTCACTTTAGTCTTGGCGTAGGAATTATCTTCTTCCACATATATATATATTCATTGTACCCTTCCTGTGTGCAAAAACAAAAATAAATTCTATGAGATATAAGAAGCATTTCTTTCGCATTGTCTTCTCAAATATTTACTAATAAAAATATCTTTATATATAAAATGGAAAGCAAAAGAAAATAGAAACACGTGAGCATAGAGAGAGTGTGAAAAACGGAAACCAATCAAATTGCGTTCGTCACATCCAGTTCAAGCTCAAGAAGAAGCACGTACAAGCATTGAGCTTGAACTGGATGTGACGCACGCAATTTGATTGGTTTCCGTTTTTCACAATCACTCTGTACTCACATATTTCTATCTTGTTTTGTTTTCCAATTTATATATAAAGATATGTTCATTAGTAGATATTTCAGAAGACAATGCGACAGAAATGTTTCTTATATCTAATAAAATTTCTTTTTGTTTTTGCACACAGGAAGAGTACAATAAATTTTATCAAAGCTCACATTTCAAGAGGATATATATATACAACTATTTTTAATTAGCAGACCTATCCTTACCTCACATATCTCAAATTCCCGGTATACATAATTTCATCTCGTGTTCAGAATGTTGTAGGGGAGAGTGAAAGTATCGAACCTTATTTTTGTTATAATTGTAATGTTACTATGTCACGGTAATCAAAATTCAAAACTGATAAAACAAAAAACTTGACTGTCAATTACTGCATTGTATTTAAAGCCGGGAACTCTTATCTATACAACGGTGTATGGGGTATTGCGTACGTAGTAACAAATTAGTTCAAATGCAGTGCAGCAAGTTACCTAGATGGAAAGAGAGGGAATGTCATAGCGACGCTTAGGTCAAAAATTAAAGAGAGAAAGGTAGAGAGAGTATGGACCAACTAATGGTTTTCAAAACTAATCGTAAGCACAATGCGAAGTTAATCAACTCCTAGAAATAATGGCATAAATATGTGCTCCTTGTATTAGAATGGTGCTTTTATACATGGACAGTGGCAAGTACCACACGTTGTACACACAAGATGAGATTACATGTATACCGGGAATTTGAGATAGCTGAGGTAAGGGGTTGGTCTGCTAATTACAAATAGTTGTACACACACACACACACACACATATATATATATATATATATATATATATATATATATATATATATATATATATATATATATGCAGATTTAGATTGTTAGGTTAGGAGCATTCATATTACGCTAGACATATTCATATATTGAGTTTAGTTACTGAGAAAAATTCTATGTTTAAAACCAATGTTGAGTTTAAAAAATATGTAAATAAACAGAACGGTTTTGGAACGAGGTTACCACATTTGCTTAAATCTGCTATTGTGAGTATTGTGCTGTGGATATAAGTAGACAAATGGGCCTGAAGATGGAAAGGGGATTCACTTTCCGAAACTTCGTCATTAAACAAAGACACGATAGAACCGCATTTCCATTGGGACGAATACAAACTCAGCCCGATCGAAGACAAAATGGAATTGAAAATTGTGATAAATCGGATCTTCGTAAAACTGTCCGGGCAAAGCTACTACCCGCATACGCAAAACGCGGCATTGGAAAATATGAAGCTCGCACTCCGCAATCAAATTTCAAAAAATACTTGAGTAGCAGTGGAATTTGGCATTCATTCGGAAATTCTTTTTAACGGGAGAGACAGACGTGACATGAATGAAAAAAACTTCCAGTGATTATAGCACCAGTTCTCTGTGGCATATCTGTTAAAAAATTGTGGGGATCTACATTGCTTCTACTGTTATAACGTGTTTTTGACGTAAAATTTGTCGAGCATTTACTTGATTTAGCTATGGCCAATCCTTCAAGAACTTTAGCTATATTTGCTAATGTTCTCTCTAAAGAGGAGATCATCCTGCGGGAAGGACAAAAGGATGACGAATTTGACTTAGGTTTCCTTAACCCTAAATTCTAACTGGCATCTCTCAGACAAGTCATCTATAGTGAGAGTTTCGAGAAAATGTTTTGCGAACAATTTTAGTGACTGTGGAAGGTTTTTTAATAAAAATAACCTTAGCCTCATGATCAGAAATATTGGTTTTATACCAACGTTTCCGCAATTCACTTAAAATCTCGATGGGGCCAAGGTTTGGCATGTCTAACTGCGTATATTTATTTATTATCTGTTCAGTTTAAGTGGGACTAGATAAGATTCTACTTCATTTTGGAGGCCCAAAATGGGATTGGGTAGTTTCCTGAGTTTACACGCATAAAGAATAGTTCGCTATCTCCATTCAAAACAGGATAATTAACATCCAAAATTGGACCTGACATTCTAACAATCTTACGAGATCTTAAAAGCATAAATATATAAGCAAGATGAAATGTACAAAAAAGACTTTAAACGAAACGCTTACCCACTACTTGCTTCCACAGTTGAAAAAAAAATCTTCTGCAGTTGAATCGGTTTTGAATGAGCACAGAAAACAGATGAATATAGTTCTTTCACAAAATCACTAGTAACAGCTCTGCACTTTCGTACAGTCATGTTCTTTCACAAAATTTTTTTTTTAAATTCTGCGTACACATTCCATTTTGGCACATTAGATCACCAGGGTGTACAGTTCTGTACAAATATTTTAAGAATTTGAATAGAACACCTTCCCTCAAAATAATTCCCAACAAAAATTGCCCACAAGACCTCGACTTTAGAGAGATTAACAACAAGAGTAAAACGTGGTATATGCTAATTTCAATTTAATGTACTCCCAAAAAATGAAACAGTCTCACAGTCGATTGTATTTATACCAAAAGTTTTGTGATTTGCTAATAAGTAAAAAAAGCAGTACTGTTCTCGGTATCCTGCGGCGGTCGCTAATTTTGTAAACGCCCCAGCTTCAAGTAAATGCCGTACAACGTCACAAAGTCAATTAGGAACCAAGGATGGCTAAGGGCTGGTATTGTGTTCTCCGGCAAATGGCGAGAAAGTTAGTTAGTGTAGCAGTCTAGAAATACTCCTAGACACTTGAGGCCAGCTCTGGTTGACTGGGTTGTTGTTCCTTCTGTTGTGACGTTGACATCAGTGGCGAGTGAGAAGCTAAGTAATCTCGTTGAAGATCTGCAGTAACTGGCACACATGAAGGTAAAATAAGTAGATGTTTTTCGTCTCACTAGTTGTGCAGCAGCAAGATTGTCGTGACTGACATTGCCAATGTTTGTGAAGCAACTCCAAAAAACAGGTTAGATGACGACAGCAGATGGCACGCACACGTAGCGCACAGCAGAAGGCAAACGCGACAATTGACTGACATGGTAAATAATCCGTGCTTGAATAGTTTCTAAATCGAAAGGTCGCACGCCATTGGTTAACGAAAAATTTCGCTTGTTTTTAATTGGCGCCGCGTAAATTGAATTTGAATTTCATTTACACAATGTCGGCGAATTATTCTTGAGCCCTTACAGATTCATCATCGAAATAGGAAAAATTAAGGTATAATTCGACGGTAGTATTATGCAAAAAATTAGAACTATAATTTGTAATTGATTGTAATTATTGTTGACCATCATGTTGATATAATGCGTAACATTTCAATAAAATATCAAGAAGATATTTTGATGATTACTATTATTCTTGTCTTTTATTCAACCATGAGAAAGTATTATCATAATCAAAATTAAAAATATCAGCAGGATTGTAGACTTTTGTCTAGTTCAGTAGATAAAAATTTAAAAGACATCTTAGATGGAGGCATTTCTCTAAGCCCCTTTGGCAATTGGTTATAAATTTTGTAGATTTTCGAGAAAGAGAATAACTTGCTTGCAACATTCCCCATCATAGGAGGAGATATCGTCAAATGTCCAGATCTAGTTCCAACTTCATGAATCTTTCTTATTGGTTTCATATAGGCTCCAGTCCCTTGGCTCAAGTGGAAAACTTTTATGCAATGGCACATTCTCCGAAACCATAAAGTGTGCAGTGATACAAACTGTAATCTAGTGGCGTATGTAGTGCAGGAGATAGGGCTAATTTGTTTCACAAATTTTCTTTTGTACAGCTTCTATCTTGTCGGACAAGCCCTTTTTTAATGGATTCCAAGTAGCGGCAGCATATTGTAGTATCGGTCTAATCAAAATTATATACATTTTAAATTTTATATCATTCGATAAGATATTTCTATTTATTAGTGCCCATCTGTTCTTAGCATTGCCTACTATCCTTTCAATATTTCCCTCAGCAGAAGCTGTACATTGGCTAGTTATGCATAAATCCTTCATTTCTTGCGGAAGTTAAATCTCAAAAACATCATTGATCACAGCATCATGAAAATAAACATAATTAAATTCTGTTCCGTTACCTGTTTCTAAAGCTTTCTTCTTTTTATAGCCCTAGTGTTATCAAATATCTACTTAAATCATACAAATCTAGTGTCACATTATTTTTGGAGAAGTTGACATTTTATGGATCAATTGGAAAGATTATTTTTAAATCATCAGCAAATTTGCAAACTCGACCGATTAATTATGACTGGATGCGCAGCAACAAGATAAATGGCGTGACTGAATACTAGCCTAATACGTCACACAGCGTAGTAAACGCAAGCAGAACAGTTGGTGTAGATAGTCAGTGTACCAAGAATAGCAAAGGCAATCAAACGTAGCGAGCAGAGCAGAATGTATTACGTGGTAATTACATCGCGCTTATACAGATGCGAAATCACACGTAATTAGCCATCATTATTTTGCGCGATCTCATAATTCCAGCGTATTAAATTTTGAATTTAATTTTGACAATATGCCGGTGAATTAGTGACACAATGTATTAAATGCAAGCAAAACAGTCGGTGTAGATAGTCAGAGTAGCAAGGATAGCGACAACCATGAAACATAGTGTGCAGAGCAGAATGTGTTACGTGGTAATCGCATCACGCTTATATAAATGCAAAGTCGCACGTAATTAGCCAACAGTATTTTGCGCGATCTCATAGTTCCAGCGTATTAAATTTTGAATTTAATTTTGACAATATTCCGGTGAATTAGTGACACGGTGTAGTAAAAGCAAGCAGAAGAGTCGGTGTAGTTAGTCAGTGTAGCAAGGATAGTGACAACACTGACACGTAGCGAGCAGAGCAGAATGTGTTACGTGGTAATTGAATCGCGCTTATATAGATTCGAAATTGCACGTGCTTTTCCAAAAGTATTTTGCACTTTCTCATTGAATATTCGTCAGCGAATTAATTTGAGCCGTTAACTCACTTTCCTCTCCGAGAAGAAGAAAAGAAAGAATAAAAAATCCAAAACTGATAAGTAACGTAGAGCAGAGTTTGAACTCATCTCAGTGGAGCTACATTTGATCGGCTCTCGAGGTCTTGTACGCATTGATAGGAGTATTTTCGGCAAAGCTCGATGCCAATTTTCTTCTGGGCAAGCCTTGAGCGCCGCTTTCAGTTTCCGGTGTGGCCTTTCATCGAAACCATTTGCTCTAGGATCACGAGCCATGGTCACGGAGTGTTTGGCACCATAGTATTTCACTAGGGCAGCGAACTCTTCACCGAAGAACTGTGCGCCATGATCGGTTGTCACATCAGCTGGAGCACCAAACCGAGCGAACCAATTGAACTATAAAGCATAACTGACTGGGTCTTGTCTCATGTCAGGCAGTGGTATGGCCTCATACCATCGAGTGATGCGATCTCGTAATGACAGTAGATAGCGCAAATTGTTCACGGCAGTTAAGGTTACCAGATCAACGTGTATGTGCGTGAACCGTACTTTGGGCACTTGGATGACTTGTGACGCCGTTTTGGTGTGTCTCGTCACTTTGCATTTCTGACATTCTAGACATTGTTTTGACCACTTCTTGACATCTCGCCACATGCCAAGCCAAAAATACGTTCTGAATAGAATTTCCACTGAGGCTTCGCCAGATGGATGGCTCATTGAATGGTAAACCTCGAAGATCTTGTGACGGAGTTTTTCAGGTATAAACGGCCGAGGGCCCAGGCCAATTATTTCACACTGCAGCAGAGTTACATTATAATAAAGTGTTTTCAGGCGATTGACATCAAATGCACGAAGTGATGGATCATCTTGCTTTGCTGCTTGCAATTCCTGAGTACTTATATGTGAAGGACACAGGATAGAGGCACAGAGTTCTGCAGGACGGCTCAGGGAGTCTGCAACTACGTCTTCTGATCCTTTGACGTGAATGACTTCATATTCATACTCGTGTATTCGAGTAAGTTACGAGTTGACTCGTCGTGAACATAAATACTCTTTAGTTCCTCGGAGCATCGGAAGTAAATGAATGTGGTCGGTGTAGATCTATAACTTTTGGCCATCCAGATAGTTGTGGAAGTGTAGAATCGACCGGTAGATTACGAGTAACTTTTACCTTAATGTATTATATCGCGTCTCGCGAGGTTGTAGTTTTTGCGAGTAGAACGCGGTGTGTCGGTGTATGCCATTGATGGACTGTTGAAGTACTGCGCCTATGGCAACGTCGGATGCGTCAGTGATCAATTCAAAAGGTTGAGACCAATCAGGAGAATGTAGCATGGTCGCTTTGCATAAGGCTCTTTGGCATCCTCGTAAGCCTGCATGTCGTCCACGTTGAGCTGAATCAGTTGTGATTTCTTGACAAAACGGCTATCTGGCATGAGATATTTGTGAAGAGGTGCCAGAATCTTGGCAAGGCAAGGTACGAATGGAGAGTAGTAGTTCATCTTACCCAAGAATCTTCGTAACGCTAGAATGGTGGTTTTAGGCTGTACATCTTGATTGGCACAAACCTTAGCAGGTAGAGGTGTCATGCCTTTCTCGGAAATTTGATGACCGAGGAATTCAATTGATTTTTCTGCAAAGACACATTTGTTGCCATGAAGCCGGAGGCCATAGTCTGCTAGGTGTGAGAGCCGAATGTCAATATGCTGCATATGTTCGGATATTGCGCTGGAGAATACCAGAATGTTGTCTAAGTAGGGAATTACAAATGGTAGACCATCTAGTATTTCGTCCATAACGCGTTGAAATGTTTGAGATGCGTTCTTAAGACCGAAAGGCATATAATGATGTTCGTAAGTGCCACTTCCTGTGAATCTGAGTGCAGTTTATGATACGGAGTCTTCGTCCATCGAAACTTGATAGTAGGCTTTCACTAGGTTGAATTTTGAGTACACAGAATGACTGATGCCATATCTGAGTAGGTCAGCTGGATTTGGCAGGATGTACGAATCAGACTGTGTGCAAGAATTGAGAATACGATAGTCCCCGCACACTCGGAATGTTCCGGGTTCATTCTTTGGTACTACTACCACAGGCGACGCTAATGGTGAGTTGAATCGTGCACAGATGCCTTGATGACGTAACATGGCGAATTTTTGCTCGGCGGCCTTTTGTTTGTGTGGTGCCAATGGACGTGCTCTGGGAGGATGATAAAGTGGCTTCGATAATATGATACGATGAGCTGTGATGGCATGCTTCCTCTTCGGATGGGGCATAAAGGAGATAGGTTTGAAAATCTCTTTATGTCACTTTAGTTGTGGTATATGAGGAACTGGAGGAATTAGCTGTATTAATGAAACTGCTTTGGTGCGAGTCGTGTGTTTTAGCGTTGAGGATAGCAACTGATTGTTGGCAGTGGGTGTCTCTCGTGTTTTTGGACGTATAGTAAGGTCGAAGTGTTCGAGGAAGTCACGGCCAACGATGTTTCTTGTCGTTTTTGCCATGATGAAAGGATAATTGAAACATATTTTTGAGTTGGAGAACGAGATTTTGTGTACACGTACCCCAAACGTCGCTATGTTGGAGCCATTGGCGCAGGTCAGATTGCTGGTGTCGACTGGTTGGGTGGGTTCAAAATAATTGTGGCGTAGTTAGTTTACATCTGATCCTGTGTCTATGAGAAATTATTTTCCAGAGTTTGCGTCAAGGATGAGGAAGGATGTTGTTACTGGTAACTAATGATGGGACTGGTTGCTGGCATTTGGGCGTTTGAAGCATGACTTGACAGGAGCCTTTGCTATAAAGACAATAGTTTGATTGCGCTCTACCGCAAAAGCAACGTACTTTGAGCCATCAGACGTCGGGCGGCCAACAATCTTGGGTTGATCAGCATCTATTGGCGCAGATGAGGCTGACCCCAGCAGTTTTCCGAAACATCCATGGGCGAATCACCCTGAGTTGTGCAAGGTGACCGCGCCCATTTAAACGTCGCGTCTGTGCGCGGGAATGTGCAGCCATTTCTAAGGCAATAGCGCGTGGAGTGGCCATAGCTGTTGTGATACGGTCACCACTCCGGCGGTAGCTGTGGAATTGTGGCCCGGCTTCTAGACGTCGACCTCCTGGTGCTGTTTCGCGATGGTAGTCGACACTGGTCACGCCTGCTCTGGTCGCGTCTATTGTTGACGGCATCGACTGAGGCCGAATCTGGCCTGACTGTGAGGCTCTCGAGCAGGTTGATGGGGCGCTCATTGGTAACATTAGTTCGGGCTGCAGTGTTGTTTCTTCCACCATTTGTCTAGACGTGCCGGTGGTACGTCGTTTTGCACTGCCACGGCTGCGAACATGTTCCCTCAGTGTATTAATGTAGAATGTCTTTTAGTCCGCGTCTGAAAGACATTAGGACTGTCTCCCACGCCTCCAAAAATATTGAGCACTCGTCTGTTATATTGGACACCTTGGCAAATAGAGTAACATCGTCGATCCACTCGTCAAAGTAGTCTGGATCGAATTAGCATATCTTGTACTGGGTCCATGTTGTGGTGCGGCTTGTTTCTGGGCTCGCCGCCGGGCTTCCTGCATTTTCTGAGCTGGAAGTCATCTTATATGTGTGTACTCTCGAGTATAGATGTCAGTATTACATCATCCTCACCCGTCACTCTGTGTCTGCCTTCGAGAATTGTGATCTCGAGAGGGTGGTTCGCTGTGATTTGTGGCTCAGGATGTTTTCTTGTGTGTTTTCCCCGCTTTACCGGATTCACTCTTGAGTGGCATTCATCGGAAGTGCTTGGGCTAGTGGAACGACAAGCGCCTGATTGATATTTTGAAAGGCTAGAGGCTGATTACTTCCTTATTGGCTGTGAGTTCGACGAAGTGAAGCACCATATATATAGGAGGTTTTGTTAGTTAATGAAAGAGGTTCTGCGGGCCAGTTGTCTATTTAGTGAGGTCATGCCATCCTACCTAATACCTGGTAGCTGTTATTACAATACGCGTTCATGATTAATCCCTGGCCTTTTCCCGAAGGATGATGTGAGAATGCTCAGACAAATATCATTGTTTTATTGAACACAATGTTGCAAAGCAAAGATAAAGATCATATAAAAGTGGTCACAATACGCACAAAATATAAATCCAAGTTTTGCGTTGTCACAAAAATCCACTGTATGCTAGGTTTTGAGTGTTAAACTAAATAAATCCACTGAAATGTAGGGTTTCGTATAAATGATTAAGAAATACACTAAATATAAATCCATAAAGTATTAGTTGAACTGTTAGTGGTTATGTAAGAAATGTTCGAGCACACAAAATATATAAATCCTGGCTTTGAGCGTTAAGTCACAAAAATCCACTGCGTGTAACCGGCGTATCGCGCGCGGGTGTGTCTTTCTTTTAAACAATACCCCGTAACGATACAAAAAAATTCGCAGACATATTGCGTAAATTAAATTCAATTCAATTTACGCTGCACCAATGAGAAAAAAAGCGAAATGTGCCGTCAACCAATGGTGTGCAAGCAGCCAATCTAGGTTATTTAAGCACGGTGAATTTACCATGCAAGTCAGTTGTCGCGTTTGCCTTCTGCTGTGCGTTTCTCCAACGTACGTTCTGCTATTGTCACTTACGTTGATTTTTGGGCTTGCTTCACACAAATTGGCAATTTTAGCCACGCTAATCTTGTTGCTGTACAACTATAGAGACGAGCCAGTTACTGCGGAAGTTAACGAGTTTACTCAGCGGGATTTCAACGCCACAACAGAAGGAACCACAACCCAAGTCATTCAGAGCTGGTCCCAAGTGTCTAGGAGAACTTCTGGATAATGCTATACTAACTGACCTTCACTGCATTTGCCAGAGAACGCAAGACCAGCCCTGTTAAGGGCCCCATCGGTAAAGGACCCAACAGTATTAAAATGATGGCCTCATTCGGTTGCAACACAGAAAAATACTCACTTAGCTTGGACAACGATCGCTTGATGCGCGCTATGGTATCAAGAGGCATTCCTTTCGGTAATGGTTCGATTCTTCATAATTCTGAATTTAACCCCTGACTTGGAAATGTTCTAACACTCGTCTTTTATATTCTCCATACGCCAGATCGACTGGCAATTCTTACTGCACTACAACTATTAGCTCATCCAATTCCTGGATAGCCACGCGCAAATTTGGTGATTCTAATGAAAATTCTTGCGTTCAATCAGAGGCATCAAATTTTTCGAAACACAATTGTGGCCTGTCTACATCCCAGTGTGCAAGCAAAGGCTTAAATTCTGATGATGGTCGGAAAACTCTCGTCCATTCAGATGGAAACACCGGCGTATGTCTGTTTGCTGCCTCGGTCGTGGTCGCCATTACTGACGTCAGCTATATTGGTTGGGTAGTTTATGCGGATTTCCTCAGAATTTATTATAAGTGTGTTTTTCAGTCGAGACTTAATTATCCCTAAATCCATAGTAAACTTATTCAATTGTACAGACTATACTCTTACTAAGTTTTCCAAACAGGCAGAATCCATTGGTCGACTAAACACAAATGCTTTATATTTAATCAATGATTTATAAAAGTTTGCCCAGATAACGCGTGACCATTTATCAAAACAAAATACCAACATTTATTATTTTATATTCACTTTGGCGGCTCAAAGGCTGCTTCCATCGTTTTTTTGACTGCTGCATCCTAATCCGTGCGCTTCAGTGAGGACTTTTTCTTGTATTAGTTTCAGCCCTAGATAGGACAATTGAAGCGTTCTCCGCCTCTAAGGTGGCTATTGCTTCAGTAGTATTCTGTGATATCGCGTAGTATGTTGCCAATGAACCTTTTAAACATCTGAATAGAATAGAATAGAATAGAATATCTTTATTTGGATTCAAACCTCACATATTCCATCAAATATTAAAATTGGAAAATGTACAATATATATTTTTAAAAATTGTCACATCACATAAAATTGTGCATTTAGTCATATATAGATAAGGATATCTCACTAGCTGTACTATGAAATAAATCAATATCAGAAAGTTCGGCTGTAGAGAATTATAGATACATCATCAAAATAGGAATAATTAAGGTATAATTCGAGTGAATCATTATGCAAAATTTGAGAACCATGACTAGCAATTGAGTGTATGTATTGTTAACTAACATAATGATATAATGCATAACATTTCAATTATTCTAAAACAAAACTTCGAAATCAAAATCTCAAGAAAATCTGTTTCCGATAATGATTATCCTTGTCTTTTATTCAACCATGTGAAAGTATTATCATAATCAAAATAAAAAATATCAGCAGGATTGTAGACTTTTTCAAGTTCAGTAGATAAAAATTTAAAAGACATCTTAGACGGAGGCATTTCTCTAAGCCCCTTTGGCAATTGGTTATAAATTTTGTAGATTTTCGAGAAAGAGAATAACTTGCTCGCAACATTCCCCACCAAAGAGGAGATATTGCCAAATGCCCAGATCTAGTTCCAACTTCATGACTCTTTCTTATCGGAGTCATATAGGCACCAGTCCACTGGTTCAGATGGAAAACTTTTATGCAATAGCACATCCTCCGAAACCACAAAGATTGCAATGACACAAACTGTAATCTAGAGGCGTATATAGTGCAGGAGATAGGACTAATTTGTTTCACAACTTTTCTCTGTACAGCTTCTATCTTATTGGACAAACCCTTTTTTAATCGATTCCAAGTATCGACAGCATATTCTAGTATTGGTCTAATCCATATTATATACATTTTAAGTTTTATGTCATTCGATAAGATATTTCGATTTATTAGTGCCCATCTTTTCTTGGCTTTGCCTACTATACTTTCAATGTCTCTCAGCAGAAGCTGTACAGTGAATAGTTGTACATAAATCCTTAATTTCTTGCATAAGTTTAATTTCAAACACATCATTAATCACTGCATCATGAAAATAAACATAATGAAAGTTTGTTCTGTTACCTATTTTTAAAGCTCTCGTCTTTTTATTGTTTATTCTCAGCCCTAGTGTAATCAAATATCTACTCAAATCATACAAATCTAATGTCACATTATTTTTGGAGAATTCGACATTTTTTGGATCAATTGGGAAGATTATTTTCGAATCATCAGCAAATTTGCAAACTCGACCGTTAAGGATCTTAGTTTCCAAATGTGCAAACACAATTTTAAATAAAATTGGCCCCAAACTTTATCCCTGTGGAACTCCACTCGTTACTCGTTTCGATTTTGATATCAAATAGTTCACTGGAATACTCATTCTTCGATTATATAAATAGTATTTAAGTAATCTAAAAATATCCGGATCAATATTCAACAAACTAATCGCATTCAAAATAGCATAAAAAGATATAGAGTCAATAGCATTATCTACTACCATAATCTCTTGGATGGTTCTCCAACTTGGACGAGGCGAGTTGATCAGTTAAAACATCTATATCGTCATTAATTATCTCTTGTATATCGCCGATGATCTGCAAAATGTCCGATATTTTACTTTCCGTGTCATGCATTTATCGTGCTGTAAATTATTTCTTGCAGTGTTGTGGCTTCTTGCCAACTATGAATGGAAACTGGCTTTCATTAATAAAATTCTCCATATAAAGCATAAAAAATTCTGGCAATATTAAATGTAAATTCGTAGGTAATAGCATCAATTGTACCATGCATAGTTGTCAAAATATCCAGACAAGCTCGATCTGCACCTATTGTGTTAATTATAGTTTGGATGGGAAAGTATGGTGATCATTTGGTTGAGTTAAAATTTGCTCATGAAAAATCCTTCTGGAATCTTTATTAAATTAAAGATCTCCGTTAGGAGAAAATTCTCTCGTTATCGTGAGAGGGACAATCAAATGTTCTCGCGTAGAATTTAGGTTCTAGAACTGTAAATTATAATTATCACCATTCTCATATTGGCCATCAATTGATTGGGACGAATTCAAATGTCTGGAAAATAATTTGTAGGCTAGGAACAGTTTGTAAAAAAGAAATATTGATTTTAGAATTGGAAATGTTGTAGGGGGTCTTGTAGCTAATGTAAGTGGTTTTGCGGCGTAGCTACCAAATGGTGATGCTATACCATTCCTACAAATACCTGGTAGCTGCTGTTGAGATCCGTGCTTACGATTAGTCCCCGATCTTTTTCCGATGGGTGATGTGAGAAGGCTAAGTCGAATCATCATGTATATATTGCACACAATGTTGCAAAGTAAAATTCACAGTTAGTCCAAATTAACCGTGCTCTAGACGGCAACAAAACGATATATTGTAAACAAAATTGAATGTCTTATACACAAGTACTTATCAATTCACAGTTAAACAAAACGGACCGTGCTCTAGACGGCAACAAAATGATATATTGTCAATACAAGTAATTATCAATTCACAGTTAAACAAACGTCTGAATTGTAATGTATACATGTAAATGATTGAAAATATATGATGATATAAATAAGGTCACTGGTAAATATTGTCACTGATAATTGATGGACAAAAATCGTGTAATAACAGTCTTGAATAACATCACAAATAATTAATCCACTGCTTGCTAGGTTTTTAAATTATTTAATTATAATAATCCATTGTACTCTGAAATTCGGATACGTAGAATCATACACGAACAGTAAATCAATTGTATAAACTGAGAATAATTCCACCGCATTCTCCCTGCGTATTGCGCGCGGGTGTGTATATTTCTTAACCAAAACCCGATTAATTACGATTAAAATTGCAGTCCAAGAAATCTAAATTAAAACTGCTTGAAAATAACAGATTGTTTCTAAAATCACAGTTAAGAGAAATATTGTGTAAAAACAGAGTTAGATTATTTGACCTTAAGGAGCACTTGAATATTTGTCAAAATTGAACATCGTTGGGTTGTAACGCGGAGCCGCGTGTTACAATGTAGTTTGTTATCAAAGCCTCTTCGGCTACATTAAAATTTCTATGGGATTTATATTTGGGTTGCTTAATCTGGCATAATTATTTTTGATTTACTCAGTCACGTTTGGATTCAGCAAGAGTTCCACTTTGGAATATTTTATCTTCCAGATATATTTTAGTTTTGGTTGTATCCTTCGCTGTAAATCTGATTGGAGTTTAGCAAGAAAATTATAAGTATTTTTGTAACTTTTGTAATCAGGAAGAGCTGAAAGTGAAATTTGCACACGTAAAGACGACTTATAATCACCATCCAACAAGGGAACATCGATATCCATAATAGAAATTGCCACAAATAGGCATACGTGACATAAATTAAATAAATAATAATTCGTACTTTGACAAACACTAAAGCTAAATTAGAAACAATATAAATTGTTAAGAATTTGCGTCCAGAATTTTTAGAATGCATTTACTAATACGGCTGGCACAGTCGAACGTTGATTTGAAGAAAAAGTGAAACCCGCGATTTAATTATTCGACATGTCTCGTTTTCGATTATAAATAGATAAATGCGTGCTTTGCGATTGAATCGCTCAGAAACTAGCCACCGTTATTTATGCTTAATTGAGACTACCATACTTTAAGAATTATGTACAGGGTAATTAAGTTTTCTTATTTTCAATTTGAACCATACGTTTATATTGTGTGTACTTTTATAAAATGGATTCGTCAAATATTAAAATGACAGTTGCATAAAAACATTATTTAATATTCTTATATGTTTAATTTTAGCCTACATGCTACAATGTCATTTATGTTTATTAAACTTATTTTAAAATAATATAAAATGAGGATATATATGCTGACAATATTTTATTAATATATGACAATAAATATTGTTATTAAATCGTTAAATTTTATCATCTGCTTCATTTAGGACTAGGAATGTCGTTCTAGCAGGATTCGATAGGCGAGAATGGGCATGCAGGATAGAAAATAGACCATGAAAAATGGTCGGCTGAAGATTGATGGAGAACTTTTGCATGTTTCAACAGGAATTGACAAGATACACGCTAGGACTGAAATCTTCAATGCACACCATTTTATAGGATAGGAGGTGGCGAGGTATTTCTTTAACGCCACTCGCACGAATCACCAATGTATGTAAGAATGAAATGTAGACTACACAGTTGGTGATTATATCCGGATATCGAATGAATCAGGTTATAAATTGAAACTCAACTTCTCTATTCAATTAAACGAAGAGACCAAAGACGCCCTGGATTGAAAGAGATGCTGGATAATAGTGGAATTTTATTTGGATACCGCATAAGTATAACAAATTTTCAAAAACGATGCCATGCTGGTTTAAAAATTCTCGTTATTTAATCGCAAAATTACTATTAAAATTGATTTATTCCCCTATATAAAAATGATAAATAGTTATTTTTGGAAGCTACAGCGAAGAATGCGGATGAAATTATTTTAAATTTTAGAATTAACTTATTCAAATTTATTGATTTAATATAAAAATAAAATAATACATAAAAATAGAAATTCTTTGAGAATTCAGCTGTTTGCTATAAATTTATTATGAAGATACTTTAAATATATTTTAGCTAATATCATAAGACCTACAATTATTGAAATCTGTTAATACTCGTGAGATAAACCAAACGTTGCATATAATACGTTTAGTTCATTCACCACATGATTGCACAGTGTATCTCAGTCAGAGTTATGGAACCAGATACAGGCTTTAACCCAAAGCATGAGCGTATGAAAGAATTTTAAAAAAGGAAAAGAGCGACAAATATGACGAAGAGTTCAATTGAAAAAAGATTCAGTTATATATGTTTACAACTTCCATTAATTTCTGAATACTGTATGAAGTGCTAGTTATATAGAATTATAGCATGCCAACGGAGATGAGGCGAAGATATTTTCCCTAAGATTTAAGATTTAAATACTTTAATCTTTGTAGTTTAAAATATTTTACTTCTGCATAGAGCGCTTGAGGTTAGTCAGTTGAATGTTGTGTACTACAAATGAATGTCCTCCAAACGGTACTTGATCTGGCATGTTTGGGAGTAAGCGGCAAACACATTCTACCATAAAATATAGTTGAGGTTTAAATAATGTAATCTATGTCAATACAAGAAATTTGACAATAAAACCGCAATATTTGAATCATGTGTATGAAAAAATTAATTTTTTATGAATGCAATTAGTTAGTAAAATGCAAAGATACTTAAATTTTTCATTTCGGACCTGTCAAATATTTCTATTATATTAGCCCATATTAGATAGTTCCCTATCTTGCATTTACTAATTAATCTAAAGCTCAATGCTCATCTCAGAGGCATTTTGTTTATCTTCATATTTTGAATAAACTTATTTAAACACAGGATTTGCCGTAACTAGGCAATTTTGGCTTATAATTATTTATAAGTCATTTACAATAATCGTAGATTTAATATAATAAAGTTTTTATTTAATAATAAAGTACTACTTAACACAATCATGATAAAAGTGTGGTTTCGAAAGTTGTTGATTTCAAATTTTATAGAATTTTCGCTTTTGGGTAGCCTGCTTCAATGTTATATTTCCAAAATTATCTCATTCTGATACTTATCTAATAACTATCTATCGATTCTTGTTGAATATTCATTTTTCGGTCACTGTGATGCCATTTACTCGACATTAAATGACATATACATTATTGAATATTATGCATGTAACTATCGTATTTATACATCACTTAGATACTATGGCTCGTATAATAAATTAGATTGTCGTTCAAGTCGTTCAACAAGCAAAATTGAAATATATTAACCAGTCTTAGTATTAAAACTGGTTCCCATTGGTGTTTGAAACACCTATGCAAACATTCCACAATTTCTACGACAGGATTATCAGTATGTCCAGACTTATCTACAAAGTCATAACTTTAGTTAGATTTTCATCTCTTAAGTGTATTCAGTGTTTTACCAAATTCTATTGTCTATACTGTTGACTTTTCGTTCACGATGTAATTATTCAAAATTAAAATATAATTCGCGAGTAAAACTATGGTTTCACGTCCATAACCGTCCGAAATTTTGCCAATTGATCAACCGTTTTTGAAAAATATCGTCAAAAATTAATGATTTACTGATTGTTGGTACAGCATAATCTACGAGAAAAATGAACTTTTCGTTTCAAGTATAACATATAAGTTCCCATGGTTCCACAATGTACAAAAATATGTGATCACATCTCACTCTAGCCTCCTCATTCGCCATCGATCAGATCTCCTCCAGATTTCTAAAGCAAGTCTTCACTGACAGTGAAACTTATCGGGAACACCTTCTCCTGGTCAACCTTCTACCGCTTTCGTTTATCCGTCACCTACGAGTCATTTCTATTATTCGTAAGATCACAACTTGCCTATCACTATCCAACTTTGCTCACCCAAGTCACCACTACGCCACTCGCTCTAGCAACTCTTGAATCCAAATCCAACCATACTCCCAATATATTTAACAAAATCTATCTCTTTTTCAAAGCCACTAGTGTTTTCAACGTTCTTCCCACGGAAATAAAGCTCCTATCCCAACAGGAATTTCTATGCGAGACGACCGATTGGAAGGACAATTGGTTCCTTTAGAGACCATAACAGTTTTTTCATCCCCAGGCTATTCTCTTGTTACTAGTTTTGAAGGGTGAAGTCCCTTCTGGCTGGCCTCTAATTTCCACTTTTCCTCTCTGATATTAAATTTCTCACTTTTGACTCCCTGATACTATTTCTATTCTCATTTTGCATTCTATAGCATCCAAATAGAGAATACTTTTGCACGTTTCGATCAACTATTTGTTTTCCTTTTTGTTTCAGCGAACGACCGGTTACTCGAAAAGTCTAATGGACCACCCGACGGTTTACACCGGACATTGATTCCCCTCTCGCCTACCAGCAGTCATAACCTCGCTCAACGGAAGCCAGTGAAGCATGCATGAGACACAAGCTTCAATATGGTCGACTTCATCCTAGTCAATACTACCCTACAGTAATTCAATATTCACGACAAAGAACTCTGTCGGTCAACGTCTACTTCCAGTCCGCCATCACTTTCGAGCTCACACTCAAATTCGTCTGTCCGGCACCAGCCTAGCCAGCATTGATGCTCGGACCCCTCATAGATTGTACTCCGGTTGATCCTGTCTAGTCAAAAGGAATCTCTCTTTTTCACAAGATTGAACTATCATGAAGTTGATGAAATCACTTCTCTTCCTCAACTCCTCCCTCCCCTGTGATTAAATCCTTTGTTAGTCACAATTTCATTCATCTCCGCATATCCTACTTTTGTTTTGTTATTTCAATAATTGGGCCTGTTGGCCTTTGTTGCCAAATAAATGTATTATTATTATTATAAGTTTACAGCTGCTAGCTGGTGTGTATAATTTATTAATGATTCAGATATGCTGACAAAGAACAATAATGCTCAGGTGGCTTAGACAGAAAACTCATCTCGAAATACAATGTGAATTAAACGTGTTACTTGTAATCAGATTAGGCTGTTGCACAGCTATCATCTCACCGTTTTTGGCTTCTCCACTTCTTTCTGGTTTTGCAAATTCGGGAGTGAATCATAAGGTTAAGAAACAAATGACCCGAAACCCACACGTCAGAATCTGTTCAATATGCAACGAAGATCTTGCCACATACTTGGCGTTTGTTAACGTGGATATAATTTTAATTTAAAAAGTTTATATTCTCATAAAATAATTTATTCCATTTATTTCTGTTATGCACAATTATGGTAAAAATTCGAGTATGGTGTAACATTTCTGGGCAGATTGATTGCGCAACTATTGTTTTGGCATGCATGTGTAACACATAATTTCAGTTTTTGCTCAACATTAATAAATGAGTACCTTTGATTAATTAAAGAAACCTTGTTTTCGGTTGGCTTACTTTTCAATATTTTATGCAAATTAATAATTTTTTTATTAAAACACATCCAGTGATTTTTAAAACCAAAACTGCTCAAAAAGAACATTATTTAACTCGCGCAATTTTCCATCTAAGCACATAGTTTTATGTAAAATTTATAAAGATTAAGTTTCAAAATTTGCATCATACAGAAAATATTTCTATTTAACTTTTTATTATTATAAATCAACTTTCAGGCCATAGTCCGCTTACATTTCACCTGCCACATTTTAAATAATGAAAAATATACAAGAAAATTGTATAGTCGTAACGTTAATAGTTTTATGCAGGAATACAGATATGATCAGTGATGCATATCATCAAAAAATTTAATTATACCTTTTCCTATATGCTTGCAGGCAGCTACCAGATTTCAATATGCCGTATTGCAAAGATTGAACGATATTTACGGTACATTTTTATTTTATACCTCTGGATGGCCTATTTTTTCGAGTTTGTTTATGTATATGTTTAATCCTTATTAATGTACTCTATTACTTACTCTATAAGGTATGGTTGAGCGATTTCAGCGGTTTTTTGCGTAAAATTATTACAAAACAGAAAATATTTCCAAATAAAATTTTCACCGGAATAAAATTTCAAAATATCTTTATAATATATGTTCCATATCTCAAAATGATTTATTCAAAATAATTGTGCTTATGTTAAGTTTAAGCAAACAAAATGGGCTCAATTGTGAAAACGGAATAATATAAAAACCGCCAAATAAGCCAATTTTTACAAAAAAAATAAATGAAATATCAAAATCCTAACGCGTTTTTAACAAAAAAATTTATGGTAGTGCACATATTAAAACTATCAAAACGTTCTATGATTTAGTTTACGCGCTCAAAAATTATCATAAATGTGAATTATGAAATTTCCCAACATAATAAGTTTTTTCTTATGTATTCTTTGTTGGGGAGAGCTAATTTATTTGAAACTGTTTATTGTGTATTGCTTACATCGTAACAAAAAAATTCAAGTAGGAAGAGAAATAAATGCCATAATCATCATTTCTGAAACATATAATTTCATTTACATATTTTCCTATCATGCTTAATAGCGACTCCTTAGTACGAGCCATTACTAGGCCACACACCCGCAACTTATTAAATCAAGATATGTGGGACAGATGAACGCTGCAATCCACTATACATCTGTTTGTTCAAACACGAATAGAGTAAACATGATTTAGTCTTTGGGAATGTGACATTGAAGCCAAAACCCTATGTATGATAAGTACTACATCAGTAAGTAAAACCAACAAAATGGTCTAGGAAACAGGCTAAATTTCAACACAATTGAGAATTGCACCGAATTCTAAACACATGCTAATCTAGCAAAGCCTTTTAAATTCTTTCTCTCATAAATTCATAAAGGTTTCCACCACAAAACTCCAATTCAAAGAATTATTCGGTTATCAAATGCGCATGATACGGATTACAATATATTTTATTAAAGCAAATCCAATTGGAAGTGTTTGCTAATTTTCCATATGCCAAAATGTCTATAATTTACTTTTTTCCAAGAGGAAACATATTTTCGCGAATGGATGTTGAAAAATTTTGTAAATCGTCTATTTTTTCTACAAGATTTACATTACCTTTGTCCACATCCTCTTTAAAAATTATTGACAAGGAAAAACATTTTCATTAAAACTCCGCGATTGAACTTTTGAATAAACAAAAATTAAGCAATGACTAATGCACATAATTTATTCAGTGGCAGAAGACGTCATGTTCCATTATGTGAAGATTCTAAGAGAACTGGCAAAACAAAAATACAAAGTGGCACTATTCAATCGTTTTGGATAAGCATGGATTTAGTGAAGGAGTTGAAAAATATAGATCACCTGTATTTACTGGACCTCAAGCCTCATTAAACAGATGACGTTGTGCACTATGGATCTACAATTCCTAGAGTGCATTAGCTATCCACGTTGACCAAACATAGTAGGCCATCGAAAAAATGAAGTCTTTTTTTAGGAAAAGCCAAAATATTATTTTTCTTATTTAAATTATTAATTAATTGAATTATACATAAATTCCTATAAGCGAAGGAGCATCGTACGTCAAATTGAAAGGATGATGATTTAATGCAGAAACTTTCAAATATCTCCGCTTAGTCATAACCACGAAGTCAAACTTGACGTCTTTAAGTTCCTTTTCTGCTTATTTGTAGTTTGTTGAATTATTCTATCTATAATGCTCCCTATCAATACAGTCCATGTCGGATAATGTATTAAAGAGGCGGATTGGATATATTGTATAGAAAACAATATTTTACGGCGTTCATCTTTTGCCACGCAATTGGAGATGTTTACTAACAAAATAGTGGAAAAATATGCGCTTAAAAAAGTTATAGTTTGCTTCACTATTTTACAGCTCACTTAGGGAGACGCATACATGCTGTGCATATATTTATTGACGCGGTGATTATATTTTTTATGGGGTTTAATTAATTTGTCATCCATTTATTTGATTTTGTAATATGATAAAATTATTAGGCTAAATGTTCGCTATTTAATTTTAAATTTTTCTTTTTAAACTTAATAGTCTTAAAAGCTGTCCATTATAATAAATTGACTTTTTCACGTTTTATTTCTGTACTAATGAATAGAAAATATTTCATTGGTAAATTTCTTGATAAACTAATTTTATTTTAGATGTTCAATGCTTAATTTGATAATTCAACAAATTACATATATATATATATATATATATATATATATATAAATTGTATCGTTATTGGCATGTTTAGGGAATTAATTATTGTCCAAATGGGGCATACCAAAATCTTTTGGGCGATTTTGAATGCAAATATCTGCACATATATTTTTCTTATTAAGTCACGTCAATAGCATTGCACTTCTCAAACTGTTTGTCCATAGTTATTAGTCATTTAATGAGATTTTCTGTTGACAATTATCGAATGCTTTCTTCACTCCCACTACTGTCTACAGAATAAAATTAGCACATTTTGCCATCTTTGAGTGGAAATTCAGTGAAGCTACCTGCATGCAATCTGAGATATCAAATATAAAATTGTATTCACTTTCTATGTCATGCTCGTTTAATAGCAGATCTATTAGAACAATGTGTTAGCAAAACATTACAGAAAGACCAATCACGTGTAACGAAACATTTTAAAATTAAACTCAATTTATAGACCAACTTGATTTATCACATACTATGTACAACATTGAATAGAAAATGTTCAAAAACTTACTATAGACTAGAATGTAATAAACTATTGAACGACTTGATGCGTTTTTAATAGGTTAACAAATTTTTTAAGTTAAGTTCTTTTAATGTTAACGAACACACAATGTAAATTTTAATTTTTATTTTCAAACTCTTAGAGATTTGAACACTTATTTTGTGTCTTGCATTCCCACAATACCTATTGAGATTATTCAAATAATACATCATTTAAAATATTTAGAAGGATTAATTTGTCTGACACGTGCAAAGAGTAAAATAATGTCTATTGACTGTAGTTTCATTTAGATGTACGTACGCGTGTACCAATTATATTTTAACTGAATTTTTAGCTATGCATACACATTCACATACACATGCGTGGCGTGCGCCTGTTTAATGGTATGACAATAACTTTTATTAGCCATTCTATCTTGAGTACAACCTGAGTTGTTGGAATTGTAATTTAACACGTGCATTGGTCTTTCGGACTTATAGTTTTATCACTCATAGCATGTTTTTATGACGAATGTTTCTGAATTATTGGTCTCCCCCCACCAGAAAATGTGAGGGAAATCTGAGTTATGTCACTTTACATTGAATGTATAAAACGAATATTTAACGCATGCAAATGATAAATTCTTATTCAGTCACTCTAGTCTCACTTAATTAAATGAAAATAACAGTTACGAAATGCACACACACACATGTGACACGCGAATATCTAGTGACAGGTCAGTCTGAAGTATAAATAATATGACAAGAGGAAATAACGTGCTTCATTCATTAGTTTCATTTGTGAAACTTGTGAGGATGAACCAAGTGAAGAAGGCTACCGATAAGGTTAGCCGAAATATATGACAGAAAGAAAACTACTGGAACAATAATAACTGCGTTAGTCAAAACGTAGATCAGGAAAGGTCAATTTTAATTGTTTGATCAGAATTAATGCGTGCGACCAAGTATAGAATACAGTTTTTTTAAATAATTTCAATTACTCACCGTGTCTCTAATGAATGAATTATGGGAAGCGTCTTATCTTATCAGCCAATGTGCATAGCTTATCCATTGTTTCGCGTTTTTGGATAAATTTATTTGCGTATTCGTGTGCACAAACTGTAGGCTATGCGTTTTATTTAGCCCGTATGTAAAATTGGGTATAATGAATATACCAACCGTCATCAATTGGTTCCTTCCAGATAGACTTTTCACCTCTAAATCACCTTCCTTTCGTTTTTCAATACTTCATACAAAAGTGTTGTCATCTACTCAATAAATGCACTTCTAATTGATGTACTTAACACAAATGTATGAAGTAGCAGATCTATTGGGTCTTTTTGACTGTCAACTACTTTCTCCGTTTTATCAACACGATGTGCGTTTTTTTGCTCTTATTGGAAGGTAGAACTCAACCTTTTTGTCATTACCCGGTTTGATTATGCCTACAGATAATCTCCGGCTCAATGGATGTACATATGTTAAAGTCGTAAAATTGTCTGAAAATTCTATAAATGAGATTTTGATGTTAATTTTACACATGTTTTAAAAGAAACATGTTACATGATAGAAAATGGATTAATTACCTTTTACTTGTGGTGCGACACGAGGTATTCGCATCCACTGTGTACCTGATTACTCCAGATATTTCTACTTCTTGTTGCTGAAGTATTTTTAATGGAAAGCACATCACAAAAACGATTTGACAATCTATATGGTAAGTGGAAAATTTAGTTTAAACTGTCCCATTTATACTTGTTGTTAGATCTCTTAAGCATAACTGTTTTTTTCACTATTTAAGTGTATGTCAAATTGATTTGCATATGTCTCAATTTGTACACTCATCGAAATGAAATTACAGTGATTTAATAACAAATATTGACGACTCACTAGATAAGCGTACGACATGTCTGTGTGTATGTGTTCTCGTTTTTTTGGATTGAGGAGTAATTAATTATGCACGTGTATACTCATCCCAGTGAAATTACAGCGATTTAGCAACAT
Source organism: Eudiplozoon nipponicum (assembly GCA_029291075.1). Classification (NCBI taxonomy): domain Eukaryota; kingdom Metazoa; phylum Platyhelminthes; class Monogenea; order Mazocraeidea; family Diplozoidae; genus Eudiplozoon; species Eudiplozoon nipponicum. The sequence goes on from JAQBSW010008760.1 coordinate 27,503, forward strand.
CTGAATATACACTAAATAAGCGTATTCCGTGTTCGTGTGTGTGTATGTGTGTGAGCGTTTACGTAAGACTGAGAAATAATTTGTTACATATATCGCCATGTTCGGATCTTCACATGTGCTTTTTATATTTTTTATTAATGCATGAAATTAGTATACTTATTCAATTTTCATACAAATTCAGAGCGGTGTTAAACCAAATAATTGTTTATTTGATGTAATAGCGCATGCATTTCATTAAAAAAATTAAATGGCTACCTTTTTTCTGGAGATTTTAGTATAAATTTTATCGTACACAGAAAGAAATTAGCCTGTATTAATTACTTTTTTACAACGTGTAGAGGCAGTCGGCCACATTAGCTTGGCATGTCGTTATACCTTTAAATTCATTTATATAATAGGCTAAAATGAAAATTTGATAATTAGTCAGGAGAATAAACGAATCCATGCAGTTAAAATTTTAATCATGTTAGCCATTTAGGTAAAAACTGTCCTTGTTAATAGGATTTCTATATTTCTGAACTGGTTGATCACTCTCTTCAGTTAATAGTGTAGAAAATGAAGTTATTTTCACTGCGATGGACATATAAGTTTCCTATAATTGACAAAATTTAATTTAAATATATGGGAAAATGTAAAGTTTATATATTTATTCCATTGAATTAGTCATCATGCGTCCTTCTCTATTCGTATTTAAATGAAAATCAGGTTTGGCTGAAAATTCTGCCATAAGCATTTTTTATTGTTTTGCATTTTTTTAAGAATTACTTTCTAAATGCAATAATTAATAAGCATTTTTCATAATTCGTGAATATAAATCACATAAAGCCAAGAAAATATCTGGTTTTTTGAATTTCATGTCAAGCATATTCTTGTAATTTTTGTCATGCGGCTGTAATTATTAACTATAGCTTACTTTCAAGGTTAAACAGTGTTGCGATATAAGAGTTGACATTTTATATGCCAAAAATAAGTTTCAGCTAGTATAAAAATAAAAATGAACTGAAATTATCTGTCTGGTATTATGCAAATAGATTTCATATTAATGAAAACAGATTGCCAAATAGTGAATTGATGAATTTAATACCTTTTAAAATAAAACTAGTTACGTCGTTAAATGAACACTTTATTTGATAATTGAGAAAACTATCAAATATTGAATTTCAATTTGCTTACTTTGACATCACTTTTTATTAATTTCTAAATGCCAATTAAAGGTAGTTATCATTAGGCGAAAATCAAATTATATTTTATTGATTGCAGTAAGAGATTAAAGTCTGAATTTTATTTCATAGCACAGAATCCGTATTTAATAGCAAATGCAGGAAGCAAACAAATGGACATAATTGAGACGGTTGCCTTAATTTTAAATAATTAATCACTTTGTCCTTCAGGCAATAAAATCCTTTCAAGCATGTGCTTAGGTTATTGCTATTAAAATATGCTTCTAAATATCACAGCCCAAGGAGATTTATAGCAATAAAAGCCATTTAGCAAAAATAAGTTTTTGTTAAAGACACTATTTTTCCTTCAAGCGAAGACGCTTATCTGACAAACTTTGTGAACTTCTAAGCTTATTTCAAAACTAACTTATGTTACAGGCAAGCCTTCAATAAAACTTATTTAATACATTAATAGATTAAGTTTACTGTGATAGAAAATAAATTCGGTAAACAAAGAATTGGATATTAAAATTATTCAGATATATTTAGACACTTGGTTGTATGTTAGCGATTTCCATTAAGAAAAGAAAGAGTTATCTCCGCTCATAAAAACATTATTTCTTGTTAAAATATCATTATAGATTGCTACAATTTAAAAAAATTCTCCAATTATAATTCTGATTTTTCTAACAATTTTATTCAGAAGTCAAGTCCTTTGCAGAATACATACATACATATATATATATATATATATATATATATATATATATATATATAAGTATAAGGGTAATTTAATGGATTGATGGAGGGATGATTTGTGATCATGATTTGTCAATAGACTATTTGTTTGTTAAGATCTGATTGATTCGTATCTTCAAGTACGTTTTGGCTCACCGCCAGGCTGCGCTGATTTAACCTCCGAGCTCGTCAACATCGTTCGTATAAACGAATGGAAATAAGGAACGATCTGATCTTCGTACCACATTTCCATTGGTTAGTATGAACGATGTTGAAGCTTTGGATGTCGAAACTGCACCCAGCTACAACAAAGACGAATCCAAGGCGTACTTGGAAATGCAGTTCAATCGGATCTTCGCAAAACTGATAGTGCAAAGTGACAACCCCCGATCGCAAATTGTGGCATCCATCACAGTGATAACTGCACTTCGCAATTTTACAAAAAAATATCTGAAAATTGAGCGGATTAATAACTTACTTAAGATATATTGAGATAATAATTTTATTTCCCTTTTCGAAAAATTTATCTACAAAATTCAATTCAATGAAAACATAACTCACACTGTAACAGACTTTAACGTTGTGAGCGTTAGAGGTAGTCCCGCTGAAGTAAAAATATGGTTTTCAAATCCAATAGTCGAAAAAGGATATCAGAGGTTTAAATTGATTTTTATGATGCTTGCTTGGTTGTGCGACTGGTTAAATAAGATGGAATTAGTGTTTATATCAAGCTCGCAATCTTGATTTACAGAATTGTTATCACAACCTGCGTCATCGATAGTTGTTTATTTGTATAACTTATATCTATCGAACAAAATCTGCATAAGCAATTTGCATCCGACATTTCCAGTCAAGTACAATGTATGTGAAAATTCAAGAGTTGAAAAACGCATTTCTAACTTTTCTTTCCATATATATGTAATACGGTATGATCCTCGCTAGTCAGTTTGTCATTGTATTCTGATGATAATCATGGAAGGTCGAAACGCGTCAGTGCGTTGCGGCTGGCGGTAGTTTTGTTATTTTAAATGCTAAGTCAGGACATACTGTAATGTTTCGACGATGTGTATTCACCGTTTGATTTAAAACAGACGTGTAAGTTACAATGTTCTCTTATTCGAGTAATTAAGCGTCTGGTCGATCGGCCTACGTAAGTTGATCAACAACGTGCGCATGTATATTGGTAAATAATATTTGTGCTCCACATTAACGGCTGTTTCTCTTTGATTGCTGGTAAAGGCAAGTGTGTTACCCTAAATAACACTCGTAGTTTAACTGCATTAAATGTGCATGTTAATGCTGCTTCAACTTTCTTTGTGCCATTCGGGAAACTGCATCTCCCTTAAATGGGATGTCTAGGCAGACTGATTTCTTTTCTGGCCCATAATACGTCTGTTACTGATTAATTTCCCCTTTTCATAATTGATTCAATTAATTTTCTAAGATAGCCATTTCACATTAAAACGTTAATTGCTTAATTATATTCGTTTTCTTCTGAATCTTAACTAACCAACCTGTCAATTCTTGAAAAGTAGCAACCAACTGTTGATAATTTATATTGAAACGGCACGAAACTACTGTAATGCAAATGCTGTGCAGACCAGGTCGGTTTATGTTAAATTGTTCTTTAAATTTACCATTAGTTTCGTTCTTTAATAGTACATATAGGAAAGGCAGACGATCATCTTTCTCGTGCTTTGACGTGAAACCGATATTCTTACGTGCTTTGTTGAAACTTTGAAACAATGTTCGTGATTGCTACCTGTTCTTAGGGACAAGAAATATATCATCCACGTACCGTATATTTTGACCACACTTACTAATGTCACTCTTTAATGGTGTGTTCTCTAAATGCCCTAGAAAAATCTCAGCCAACACTGGAGATAAGGGATTACCCGTTTCCACACCATCAATCTGTTTGTAGATGCTTCCATTAAAACGAAACCATACGTCTTTCGTGCATAATAAGATAAAATCGCGTAGAGTGTGACCTGGAACCGGCGATTGTATTATACTCTGCTCTACCGCTTTGACTATAATATCAATTGTATTATGAATTGGAACATTTGTAAACAAAGACGTAACATCAAAAGATACGATAAACTTGTTTTTAACATTTTTATCTTGATTTTTGTTTATAAACACAAACGAATCAGCAACCGAATATAGAAGTTTACGTAATGGTTCAAGTATACGAACTAGCCATTTCGCTCGTGCATGAAACGGAGAATTTACCATAGATAAAATTGGCCTCATAGGATAAAATTTTTGTGTGTTTTTGGTAATCCATACATTTTTGGAGTAGATGTTCCAAATGGCTCGAGCTTCTGTGTAGTGGTCTCATCGATTAAACCGGTGCCAGGTCATAATCTACGCAAGCTTATCTTATTATGCACGAAAGTCGTACGGTTTTGTTTTAGTGGAAGCATCTATAAACAGACTGATGGTGTGGCAACGGGGAGCCTCTTAACTCCAGTGTTGGCTGAGATTTTTCTAGAGCATCTAGAGAACACATCATTAAAGAGTGACATGAGTAAATGTGCTCAATGTGGATGATGTATTTCTTGTACTTAAGAACAGGTCGCAATCACGAACATTGCTTCAAAGTTTCAACAAAGCACATAAGAATATCGGTTTCACATCAGAGCACGAGGAAGATGACTGTCTGGCTTTCCTAGATGTACTATTAAAGAAAGAAACTAATGGTAAATTAAACAGAACAATTTACCATAAACCAACATGGTTTGCACAGTATTTGCATTACAGCAGTTTTGTGCCATTTCAATATAAATTATCAACAGTTCGTGGTTGTTTTTCAAGAATTGACAGGTTGGTTAGTCAAGATTCTAAAGAAAATGAACGTAATAAAGCAATTAACGATTTATTGTCTAATGGCTATCCCAGACAATTAATTGAATCAATTATTAAAAGGGGAGTTAACCAGAAACAGACGTACTATG